>WOVY01014731.1:0-276830 GCA_013436015.1 Rhipicephalus annulatus | reverse complement strand
TGTCATCACCATCTATCTCGATGTTGCGTCTAGAAGTTTTAACTGAGCGGCCAGATACGTCCTTGTAGGGACCGCCAGTCCAACCCGAGGGGCGCGAGAAATGCGAAATTTGTTGGACTATCATCACAGGGATCGTCTCCTGCAATTTGGACATGGCGGTGACCATTACTGATATTTGGTTTTCCATGGCGGCAAATCGGGCGTCGGATACGAGCCTCGAAACGCGCCTCGAATGCGGCGTCTGCGCTTGTTGCCACCTTTGGGGCCACAAGCTCACTTTCCATTGCTTTTATCTGATGCCGATTATCTACTGCTTCATCCACATCGCCTTTCGGACAACCTTCCACTGTTTCCTACATGAAATTTACATTGATTGTTGTCTGTTAAATATATTTCATTAGAACTATATTTAAGAAATGCTTCAACAATGCTACTGAAACACCGATAGCTGCTCTGAACTGCCTTTTTTTTTCTGCTCCGAAAGCACCTATAGCTGCGCCAAAGCAGCACTTTTCCTGCTCAAAAGTATGCTCCAAAAAGTAAAAAGCCACTTCGATCACTGTCGTGTTCATCTCTTTTCGGTGATTGAGGCATCTGCAAAGCAAGTCAGCGTTTGCGCTGCGGTGCTACTACAATGAGTTCATCTATGCTTGTGCCAAAAAAGCGGAAGCAGTTTTCACTAAGCGAAGAAGTGGATATTCTTTGGCAACTGGAAGGCAAAAGCTGGATGCCTTCGCAGTGCAAAGTTAATGCTGCAAGCATAAAAAAAATCATACTTTTTCAAACAAATGTGCATTTTTTGGTGTTCACTTGTTCATTAGTTTTTTCTCGTGAAAAATGTGTTCAAGGACCCACCGTTGTAAAGGTAAATCATTTTGGTCGGTGTAAAATAAGTAGTTAGGTTAATTTTTGGGCTTTCACTATAACAACTTTTCAAAATAACAAACGAATTACCACGGCCCCCTAAAGTTCGTTTGTTATACCGAAACTTTACTGTACTTATATTTAGGTGCACATTAAAAAAACCTCAGATAGTCGAAATTTCCGGAGCCCTCCACTACACCATCCCTCGTAATCATATTGTTGTTTTGGTACTCATGCAGTTTTTTTTTTATCATTGCAGATTTAAAAATTTCAATATGACCTCTTTGGAAAGAATATACTGTTAATTGTTAATAGCAACCATAAAGTTGTAAAAAAATGTTTTGCATTATTTATGCATAAGTAGTAATTATTAAAATAAAAAACCTAGAATAAGTGTGAAATACTGTAGGTCCGCTGGAATCAATATTGATCACAACCACTGAGAAATGCACACAGCAGACAAACTTCACATTATTTTTATTAGCAACATTGTGCTGTGTGCTCCTCTAGTAAATAATTATTGTTTAAACTCGGAGTCTGAAGTACGTATAATAGCGATTCCCATTCAGCAGTTGGGCATTGGTGATCTAAGTCATTTAGGACACGGCAATAGTAAGCTGCAAGTGTAGTACATGTGGTGTCCCGGCTCGTTTGTTTTTCAAATTCCTTTATTGTTTGTACTACAGTGCCTTAATTAAGTGACAGTCGCTTGCCAAGAAGCTGGATATTTTTAAGCCCACTTTTTTTCAAACCTGTACAAGCTGACCAAATGTCACCAACTATGAAGAGCACTTGTTTGAGGAATACTGCGCATCATCTGCTGTCGTACAGTGGTGCAATTATGTATGTACACCGCAGGCTAATGCAGTCCTTGCTTACAGCTCAACGTTTGCGATCTCACAACTCGATTACTCATTCTCACATTACAGAAATACCTGCACGAGTCTCGGCACCGACATGCGATGAACCGTATTCGCGGTGAGGGTGGCCGATTTCACTCGGGTAGCTCGCGCAAGGACCATGGAGAGAACTCGCCTGGCGACACTGGCAGCAACCAAAATTCTGTGGACGGCTCCTCGCAGCATGACGATGTCTCCAATGGTCTTCACTCCCTTGAGGTACTCGAGGTGTGCCAAATTAACATTTATCTGCTTGCTAACATAGTGGACTCCCATAGGAGTTCTGCTTATGCATGTTTGCATCCGCAGCACCACAAAACACTGTTACAGTGCTTTGATACAAAAAAGTCTGCATGTGATGGCTGGCTCTGCAGTGCTTTGTGTTGGTGGTTGATGTGTGTCACTGGGAGGCCAGGTTACATAAAGTCAGCTGCTTTACAGGTGCTCCTTTGGTGCACTGCTCTGATAGTGTTTTCAGCGCCTCAACCACTGACATTTATGCTCTATTTATTATTGCACCTCTTTTAGCCTGCAAAACCTGAGATGATGTTTTGATGCTGTCATAATATCACAGCAAATAAAAAGAAGAATAAAAAATATTTATCGATAACATAATCTAACGTGGATCCTCACATTTGTGAGCTTGAACCTATGACAGCACACCATGAACACCTTAACAATGTAATGTTGCTTTTAAAGGTGTTTATCGCAAGTTGAGGACATCGCATGCAGCAGGTTCCTGGGGGTGGTGTCCTGCCAGAGACAGAGTAGCTGACCCAACTGTCAACCTGCTTAACTTTTCTGCTTTTCTTCTCTTGTTCTCTCTCCTCCGTTTTGAAGGTTTGTGAATACTTTGCCAGAAAACGACTTCATTAAATTTGCTATGGTGCTGCTAAATGAGATTGCTGAGTGTACCCAAATAAGGACAGTCTTCAATAAAGCTGGTACCATATAAAATAGGACATAAAAAAAACGTCCTTTCACAGTGTACACTAACGTTTGTCACATCCGTGCACAGCTCCATTCGATTCACACTTAATTTGCATCACTTGTATGCCATTTAACACTTACACTTAAAGGGGACCTGAAGCACTTTTTCAAGTAACCATGGAACGGATTCACTAAAAGAGCTTATTGTGTCATGAATTCAACGCCACAAAAATCTTAAGAATCCATTCAGTATGAGTGAAGTTACAAAGATTTGTTGTTCGCTGCAATTGCATTCTATCTTCTCTCGTCCGGGCAAAAGCGCCGGAAGCTAAGTGGGGACAAAGAAAATACGTGATGCGCATCGTAACTTGAGCACTTTATTTCTTTTTTTTTTTTCTTCGAATATGCAACTTTTTTAGTGCGATCGCGCGCGAACGTGTGTACAAGTTGCAGCCTTTTGCAGCGATCCCTGCAACGACCAAGCACGCCGTATTAAAATCAGCCAATGGCTGATAGATGGCCTTCTACTAGAGATTTTTGAGTGTCATTCGTCATTTGTCGAAAAAAATTTTTAGCTAGCGTGTTATCAGGAGCCTCTACTACAATCGGCAGCGCTTCCTGACCGTGCTCAAAAAGTGCTGCAGGGCCCCTTTCATACCCGCAAACATCTAGGTTTTGGCATCTCTATCTTTCCTCTAGTGAAAACTCAATGTACAAGCCTTCTTCAATAAATTTGTTGCTGAAACTGTCAACATTCCTTTGAATATTAACAACCAGAGAATTCCGCTGAGCCAGCTTTGTTCACCTTGCTTGTTACCGCACATCGCTAATGGACCGCTCTTCACCTCTTGTTGCAGAACCAGACGGCAAAATACACCTTCACCGTGCAGAACGGTCTCATCAACGTCATGCCCTCAGAACTTATGGTGGCAGGTGGAGACTCAAACTGACAAACAGTGACCAGCAGCAACCATCATCAAAACTTCATTGTCCTTATCATCATCATCATCGTCATCAGTCTCCTTTTTCATCTGTACAAAGAATACCAGGAATGCACCGTAACCATGTGTACATATCTCAAGAAGTTGCCGACATTGTTGGTGAAAGACGGGCATCTGACGGTACCTCTCGTGTGTTTGTTGTCATCAACAGCCGATACTAATAAGTCTGCTACTGCAAGAGCTGCTCCCCCTCTTTTCCTTCGTGCAGCACAGTGAGACAAACTAAACAGAAGACTTTCTTTTTTTGGCGTTTCATACTCCAAGACACTTGCCTTAATTTTGTGTGTGTGAGTGCGTGTGAACATGTACACCTTGAAAGGTTGAAAACTTTGAAAACATATCAATGCTAGTTAATTATGATTATTAAAAGCATTTTCGGGTCTGGCTAAAAAATTTGCGGTTGAACTTATATAGCATCCATGCACATCATTGCCAAATAACTACAAGAATCATAATGTCAGAAAATGTACTAAAGAATAAGATATCTTTTTTTACCACATGAACCTTTCTTTTGCGTATTGCGATAGTTTCGTGCTCTGTGACTAAAACTTTTCATACGGTCTCATTCATGATGCAGTGAATCTAGTTGGAATGACAGATATTTTGTGCCAAGCCGAAAGTGAATGAAAGTTGTGCATTCTGTGAAGTGCCACGTACTCCGGCACTATAGATGCAGCACCACTGATGTTGAGTTGGAAGTCATTCGGTTGCAAATGTGAAAGTATGTGACGCACATCATGGCAAAACATGTATATAAATGTTTAAGTAAAAATGCATATGATAGTCTGGGTAGCAAATGTGAAAGTATGTGACGCACGTGATGGCAAAACATGTATATAAATGTTTAAGTAAGGATGCATATGATAGTCTGGGTTTCGCTTTTTAATGTAACGATGTACATGATAGTCTTGGTTTTGTTCTTTAATGATCAACACACAAATCTATGTTTGTCGAGGGGCATCTTACTGATTGTGCCCCCATAACTGGCATCTCATTTGTGTTGGCTGAAACTGTTGCAAGTTCTACAGACATGTTAGTAAGAACAATTTGTGAATGCCCATGTGCATTTCAATTGAAGAACTTGGATGTTTACGCATTAGGAATGGATAAGAAAATGTAAAGTGCTGTTTTGTGTGATCAGTTAATGCAGTAAAAGACATTCTGAAATCGCGTGACTACTATTTCCAAGCATGTGCATGTTAATGCAAGTTATGTACATATGCATCTCAAAAAGGTTTAATGAATAAAAAATATGTAGGTGGAGCATGTTTACATTTTTAATAGTACTAATGTTTGACAATGTTTTGTGAGCACAGGTTGCATACTTCTGCAATGCCCATCATTGAAGTCATGTCATTTTTTTCTCTGCATTAATAATTTATTTTCTGGGAGAAAGCTTTCATGAGTTGTTGGTGCATCTGTTCGCATTGCCAACAGAGCTGGTACTTAATGCAACGAAAATGCCAAGCAAATTCCGCTTCTCCGGAGGTGTAATCACAGCTTGGTTTCGGTCAGGGCTGCTTTGCCAAATTTGGCCCGCACGACGTATCTCTGGTTCTTAAGCCCATTGCATTGGGTTGCCTTTGGAGGCAATGTCATGCCTACTAACATATGCACTTTTGTACTTGTACAAACGGATTTGTGTTCCTTCTACTGGTCCTAAGACATGCAAGGTGTTCTTAATTTTTGTGTTGTGTTGTTGCAATAGTCTGAAGTGTGCCCTTGTTGCGATTAAATTTCTTATTGATGATTCGAATTTCTGCATTTTCCTTGATCAGTAGTCTGGGTGATTACACTCACTACAAAGGTCAATGGGAGATGGGAAACTATTTCAACAGTTCTTACTTCTTGGAGACAAATCTTCCAGAAGCTTGTAATAGCAATACTTGATGTCAAATTCCATGTCATACCAGTAATTGAGCGCAATACAACCATGGCTTTGTCGGACATGGTGGAACCACAAGGAAGGAAGGTAGAGTATATCACCAGCACCGACTCTACATTTAACTGGTGACGCTCGTCGATAGTGTGGGTATCTGTCGAAGTCCGGATTTTCTGGATCTAAGGGAATCCATGGCACCGATGAACCATCACCTGCACAGGTTGGCAGTAATGGCCAATTGTGACACTGCTCAAGTGGCAGCAAAGCGGAATACTCGAGGTTAAGTTAGGTTAAAGGAAAATTAAAGAACTTTCAGATCGGGGTGCTACGTGCAGGTTAAGTTAGGTTAAAGGAAAATTAAAGAACTTTCAGATCGGGGCGCTACGTGCAATGGGCGATTTATTCTCGCCGGCTACAATATGTGAAAGCGCATCCTAAGGCAATGTCCGGTAAACGGGTATCTGTTGCGACTATCGGCCCATTCAATGCAACGATGGTTGTTCGAACATTTTCAGAACATATTCCGTATATTTAAGTTTTGAAGTCCTACACACCATAAAAAGCTTCAAATTATAGCAATAAATCGAAGTACCTGAAGCGATCACGTCAAACCGACCATTGGCAACTTGACGAAATTGTCCAGTTTTGTAATTTCCGTAAGGCACCCACGGTAAATCTGTCGGTGGCAGCAGGATGAAGTCTTTGTAGCCCGAAACAACGCAGTAAATGTTCTCGTAGTGGTCGCGGTGCATCGAAGTGACGGCCCTCTCATCGCCCATCCAAAAGTTGACCGCGTCGGGCGCTTTGCCGAATGCTGCTGTCGCCCAGCAAACATCAGTCTCAACGTCGTCCGCAAGCTCCCTAAACTCGTCGGTGAAGTTGGAATTCTGCTTTTGAATGTAGAACACCGCTTTGGGGCGTTCGCAGGCTTCGAGAATGTCCAAAAACTCCCCGAACTTCATGACACGTTCTTCGGGTGTCACGAACACACCTGCGTGCACTGCGTCCGCAAAACCATTCGGAGTGACAGCCACGGTGACCGCTAGGTCCCCGACTTTTTCCCTCAGGTAGGTACGGCTCCATTTATTTACCGCAGTCCAGTGAGACACACCGCCTCGTACGATGACAGGCAAGTTGGGTGAAACCCAGCGCCTGTGAAATTCAAGCGGGCTCGGCTGCTCCGTGATTTCAGTGAGGGCGCGCGGGTGAAAGAAATCCTTGCAGTTGTCGTTGAATCGTCCCAGCGCATCCTGCAGTGGTGCCGATTCCATCCCATTAATCTAGCGACAGAATTGTGCCCTTATAATACGTCTCCAACGGCATGCGCAGAGGACTCGCATGTGCTCTTCACATGGATCGCTTTTCTCCATCTCCTCCCGCCTCTTCGATCCGCGGTACAGTACTAGAAGGGGGCAGTGGAGTGAACGAGGCGGCCGCGCCGCAACTCGGCTGATTCTCCAGCGGGTGACAGTAGCGGCGGCGCTGTAAACCCATGGTACTGAAGGTCTCAGGAGCGTCTGCATAGGAAGCGCGCGCGCCCGAGCCTGCGAAAGCGTGTAATTGCTCGTTTTTAGCGCGTTTGATGCGTTTCTGGGCCTTTATCAGTGAACGCACCTGCTACGCGCCATGGTGCACGAGTGAATATGCAGACACGCCGAAATTGCATCGCTACATTCACTGTTTCAAGAGCCTGACGACCCAGAAAAAAAAAAATGTTAATCGGTATTTGCACCTAGCTTCTTACTCTATCAGCGCTTTGAGCTGCGTTACATCAAAATTGGCTACTGGCGAACTACAAGGAGAGAAGAAGTATCAAAACCATGATTAAATCACGCTTGTTTTGTCGGCAGTCGTTACGATATCTACAGCACACTGTTCCTCATATGAGCCTACATTCGCTCGATTGCTTCACGAGAAACCCGAGTATAAGTAACGTTGTCACAACATTAATCGGTGACGACTCTGCTTTATCATGCCAGTTTTGCGGGAGATAATAGTTATTGCTTTCCTAAAGACTTATTACATAATAAACTTATTAAAAACAACACACGGACGTAATAAAAAGTGACAATTGTATGTATAGCCCATCTGTTAATGTGCGTAAATTTATTGTAACCAGTTCTAATTTTGTATCGACAGCTTAAATTGTGCTGCTTTCTAAATATTCCATTGCCGTAACGCCATTGCGAGCGAGCAAATTTGTGGCGATGTTTTGTATTATAAGCGTAGTTATATTATTAGGTGTCGAAAGTGTAGACAAGAAGTGGTGCATCTTGTTTTGAGAAATTTACCTTCCTTGTATATGTACACAGTAAACACACACACACACACACACACACACACACACACACACACACACACACACACACACACACACACACACACACACACACACATATATATATATATATATATATATATATATATATATATATACATATATATATATATATATATATATATATATATATATATATATATATATATATATATATATATATATAAGGGAAAGAAGTGGATACTCAAAGGCTCGTTTTCCCGTGTTTTATTTATTTATTTATTGTTTATTTATTGCGAATACTGCAGGCAAGTTTGTGGCCCAAGCAGGAGGGGCAAATGGCAATACACATAACACTGTTACACATACATACAAAAAATAAAAATAAAAACAAAAAAGGAGTACAATGCAGATTGGTCAAGGCATAGCATACCATACAATGCATATACTTAGCGACAGATGCTTTCCTGGAGCGCTTGGGGAAATTTTTTGGCTTGTATCACGGCTTCCGGGAGCGCATTCCATTCAGAAATTGTACGTGGGAAGAAGCTGTGCTTAAACTGATTAGTTTTGGCGAAGATAGGCTGAAAGGAATGAGCATGCATGTGACGGGTCCTTCTTGTGCTTAGCGGTTTAATCATAGTTGACGGAGTTATTTTCACCTTAGAAGTAGCAATATTGTTGAGGAAGATTAAACGGGCCAAGCGTCTACGAACTGCTAGAGTTTGAATGCCATTATCAGTCATGAGCTTCGACGGAGAATCGTAACGCCCATATTTGTTAAAAATAAACGCACCGCTTTTCTCTGAACGAGCTCAAGCATGTAGATATCTTTTTTCAAGTGCGGATCCCATATCACGGAAGCATATTCAAGTTTAGATCTAACAAAAGTTTCATAGGCTAAAAGCTTAACGTGACTTGGAGAATGTCTTAACTTTCGTCTCAAAAAACACAACTTAGTGAATGCAGCAGAACAAATACGTTTTACGTGGGATGACCAAGATAAATTAGAGTTCAAAGTGAGGCCCAAGTACTTGTACTCCCCAACATCTGCAATACAAGTGTTCTGCAAGAAGTACTGGGAGTTGAAGAAATGTTTTTTGCGCGTTATTCATAGAAATGCACATTTTCTGGCATTCAACATCATTCCCCACCGCTCACACCAACTCTCTATTGCAACCAGGGATTCCTGCAAAACTTCACAGTCATCAGGTGAGCGAATTTCTCTAAAAACAACACAATCATCGGCAAACAGCCTGATGGAGACAGTTTCGGGAACTACGTGGGCTAAATCATTTATATAAAGAAGAAACAACAGCGGTCCCAGCACGCTGCCCTGGGGTACCCCAGAGGTAACAGCAAGAAAATTAGAGAAACAACCATTAATATCAACATACTGTTTTCTGTTATTTAAATAAGCTCTTATCCAGTTCAAAAGACAATCAGGAAGGCCAATGTGTTCAAGTTTATACAAAAGCTTATCGTGTGGCACTTTGTCAAAGGCTTTGCTAAAGTCGAGGAAAACCACATCAACTTGTCCAGACTCGTCCAATACCGCAGAAAAGTGATGAACAGTAGTGACCAATTGCGTAACAGTGGACATATTTTTTCTAAAACCGTGTTGATAGGGCGACAAAATGTTCCTTTCAGCCAGAAATTCATGAATGAACCCTACAATAACATGCTCCAACATTTTACAACAGCTACTTGTGATGGAAATGGGTCTGTAGTTAGAAATTGAAAGTTTCTCTCCTGTTTTAAACAGTGGTTTTACCCTAGCAACCAAAAAATCATACGGGACTTCACCTTATGTGAGAGAGATCTGAAAAATGTTAGTTAAAAAGGCAGATAGCTGATCAGCATACCGTTTCAAGAATCTATTAGGAAGATCATCGGGGCCGGGACTTTTTCTAGGATCAAGCTTTCTTAATAATGCCAGTATTCCGAGATCCGAAATAACAGGTATATTTGAATAATCCGTTGGGCGTTTAGGAACTGATCTGCCTGGTGAAAAGACTGACTGAAAGTAATGATTGAATGATTGAGCTATTTCGTTGCCATCTCTTACAATTTTACCATTTACAGCTATTTCTTTCAGAATATTTTTCCGTTCACCCAGAAACCGCCAAAACTTAGAGGGGTCATTTTTAATGAACTCAGGAAGTGTTACGGTAAAATAATGAGCTTTCGCTAATTTAACCTTACATTCCAAAGACTGCTTCAGGCTTTGTAAATGTTGCTCCCCTAGACTCCTCTTTCTCCTAAGACGTTTAATCTTACGCTTGGTCTGAATAATATCTCGGGTAATCCATTCATTGTAACGCTTGTTTCTAACCTTCCTTAAGGGTACAAAATGATTGATTGATATGTGGGGTTTAACGTCCCAAAACCACCATATGATTATGAGAGACGCCGTAGTGGAGGGCTCCGGAAATTTCGACCACCTGGGGTTCTTTGAAGTGCACCCAAATCTGAGTACACGGGCCTACAACATTCCCGCCTCCATCGGAAATGCAGCCGCCGCAGCCGGGATTTGAACCCGCGCCCTGCGGGTCAGCAGCCGAGTACCTTAGCCACTAGACCACCGCGGCGGGGCGGTACAAAATGCTCGATGCAGTATTTTTTTGTTTCCTTGAAGTGCGTCCACAACGTGTGCACATCATTGCTAGTTTGGATATCAAATTTCATTAATTGACACAATATTAATGAAATCTAATAGACAATAATGCCAAAGAAACTATAGGAGAGGTTATTATATAGACCAAATTGTAAGGTAAATGGGAAGAAAGAAAAGTGCGTGACAAGATAACTTGCCGTGGGCAGGAACTGAACCTGCGACCTTCGAATAACGCGTTCGATGCTCTACCATTGAGCTACCACGGCGGCCATCCTCCCAGCCACTTTATTGGGTATATATGTCAATTTAAACGTGGGAGTGTCAGTCAGCGCCATCTGTAGCCATGGCGCGAGTGTTGCACACTCTTTTTATGAGTCTGTGTGGCGTTACGTAGCACGTGAACTTATTACGACCTGGCAGCTGACCAATAGTCCCTCGTATACAAACTAAGGTACCAAGTCTGCCAGTACGAGGCCCTCGTTAATGAATAAAGGAAAGAAGTGGATACTTAAGGGCTCGTTTTTCTGTGTTTTGACACAATGTTAATGAAATCTAACAGACAATAATGCCAAGGAACGAATAAGGGAGTTTATTATACCGAATTGTAAGATAAATGTGAAGAAATAAAAGTGGGCGAAAAAATAACTTGCCTTGGGCAAGTTATCTTTTCTAGTTTTGAGACCTCATACTGTCGAAAAGGTGAAATATACAGTGCGCATTTGTAGAGACACGCTATATTCAGCTTCGCCAACTGTAAACTATTACGCAGGGCTACCCAGTTTTTTTTTTTTTTTGAGGGGGGTGGGGTGTGCAGCAGGACGCCTAACTTTGGCAATTGGTGGTCGCTGTGAATCCGTATAAATATTTTAGTATACCCTGAAAAGTTAAGTTACAAAAACATTTCGTAATGTAGGGGATTCAGATTCCCTTCCTGTCCCCTGTTATGTCTTTCTGGTTCTGCACGCGTGTGACACAATATTTGTTTTTTTTTCATCTCACCGCTTTCTGAGCAAAGCTAACTTCTAATAAATCGACTCAGTTATTCTGATTATTGTAGACGCCTAACCAACGAAGAAAGAGTTAAGAGAGAATAAATAAGTGTAAGACACACCCTTTCTGAATTATTTTCGAATCTCTCACAAGGGCTTTTATGGAGCTCAAATTCAATAGATTGGCGTGTCATGATTCAAGGGCTATGACATCATGTGGTAGACATGATTGATTGGCAGGTACAAAGAAATCTGCATCAAGAAAGCGCGACGGAGGTGCCGAAGTGCATAGCAGTTCCTGCACCCGGCGTGCGGCTCTCTTAGTACTACTCGACTGCAGCGCCGCCGCTGCAGACAACTGGTAGGTTTTTTGTGGCGAGGCCCAGTCACGCCACTCAACACTTCTAGTACACTCTATCCGTGGCCTCCACAGTGGCCTCAAAGAATTCGCGCTGGCAGCGTACGATTTCAGAGGCCATGTTCGGTCTTTCATAGTTATCATTGTTCCCAACATGTAACTACACGTACTCTAGAGTCCATCAAAAGCTAGTTGCCACATAATTTCTAATAAGATTTAGTTCTCCTCTTTCCTAGCGATATTAGATATATATCTGTCGAAGAGGGGGGGGGGTTATACTTAGAAGAATGAAAAGAAGAGAAAAGTGAGCCCCGTAACTGTCTGCACCAGGGTGCGACACCTCAACAGTAGCTCACAAGAAATGGGGGAGATGAGAGATCAAAAGGATAGGAATAAAGGTGTAGAGAGAGAGAGAGAGATGGAGAGAGAGAGAGAGAGAAATAGAGATGCGCTAAGTCAGCGAGTGAGGACATATCAAGGGGATAGAAGAAATAAGAAAGATGGAAACACGGTCACAGGAGTCCGAGGACAGGGCACCACTTGCGATAGCTCTTGTCGGCGTCAGGAGAATGCGTAGAGCAAGTCCAGTAGGTCAGAGCAGTGCCTCCTCTATAATTATAAAGGAGGCACTGGTCAGAGCTACGCTGTCGTCGGGGATCGGCGTCAGGAGATGACGTAGGGCGAGCCCAGGCGGCCAGAGCTACGCTGACGTCGGAGATCGCGAGGGCATAATCGGTCGGCACGGAATCCAGCGAGAGGAAAAGAACACAACATAGGTTTATAGGATGGTTTGTGGAAAACGTTGGTTTGTGGCATAGTGATTTATGGGAAATAAGTTAGCTTCTTTCTTGGCTCAGCAACAAAGCCAAGTCAAGACGTTCTTCAAATTTTTTACGCGGGACCACTGGGACAGTTTTCTGCGCAATGTTGCAATTATACCAAAGTAGGAAACAGTAGCGATTGATTATTCAGCTCGCCTTGTTGATTAAGTGGATATCAAAGTATTTACCGCCACTCTCAATGAGGCTCGAAGCATAAAACACCCCACTAGTAGATTTTTAGTGGCAGGCGATAAGAAACAGACAAGACACCCTTTCTGAATTCATGAATGAACTCTGAAGAGAATTCAGAAAGAATGTTTATTGAAGAAAAAAGGTTTGAGGTGGGTGGAAAAAATAAGCAGGTGGGTGGTTTCCCTAGTCCAGAGCTCCGCTGGCCTCGAGCAGCCCACAGTGATTTTTTTGTTCAACGATCACCAGTGACACAATCCAGAAAAAATCACAAGGGGGCAGTGGCGTAGCCAGGAAGTCATAGAGTTAATATATGCAGGAAGTGGCACACTGGGCCCATGCAAAGTTTGTTTTCGCCATGGCATACTGAGCAAAAATGACCATTTTACGAAGGTGCTCTCCCTACCCCTCCATCCCGATATCAAGGTGGTGCCCTTCCACCCCCCCCCCCCAAAAAAAATGTTTACGCTTCTGCTAGTGGAGACACAAATAAATATATTACTACCATTTTCTTCTTTACGAATTGTTTTTTTTTCTTGTCCACATCAGAATTGAAACGTATGCTCTGACATATTTTTTTTAAACGAGCATGGCGACCGAGCTCGAGTAACGTTGTTTTTTTCAGTCTTCAGTATTCTTTGAACAAATGCAGTGCTTTTGCGATTCCTAGTCTTACACAGCTGACAGGTACGCACTAAAAGACTTGCATGTGGCGTCTCTGCAACCTGAGCGCAAGAGATATCGGTAATTCCCCATCTCATTATTTAGATCACACTCCGTCGATCGACATGGATCTTGTGTCTGAGCTTCTTGAACCACTTTTCCAAGTAATCATCAAATCACTTCAGCATTGGAGCATGGCTGCTCTATCCCGGTGAGATTCCTGCGAGCAGGTGTGGCTTGATATGCCCGGGGAGGGGTTGAGGCTGCCACCCAGGATCCGGCGAAGGACGACTCTTGCGACGCGTCTCACGAACAAGTAGAAGATGCGTTTAATTTACATATTTGCAAGAGAAGTACATTGCAACGAGAGCATACAGACGCGCCTTTCCATCACAAGGGCCCAGAGTGCACTCGAGAGGAGCGGGCCAGCGAAGTCCAGAGAGAGAGCGCCGACCGCACACGAGACGCGCTTTTTATACCCCTTGTCCGTGCACGTGCATCTTCTCAGACGCAGGCTGTGTGTCCCAGCGACGCTGATGCGCGTTTCTTGCGGCGCACACAGACGCCTCCCGCGTTCCTGCAGGACGCGGACAGCGTTTGACCGTTACGCCGATGAGCGTCCCTTGCAAGTCACCTCCCTGCTGTGCCGGTCATAACAGCCCGTCCGCCACCCGAAGAGGTCACGGAAGGGCTGCAGTGGCGCTGCTCCCTGAAGTGGCCGTTGTGCTTCTTCTCGGTTGTTTCACTGATTGTCAACCACTACCCATACACGCTGTTGGGAATCCCTCCGCTGATCACCAGTTGTTGTGATCCCGGGGTGCTGTGGTAGCGTGGTGTAGCTTCGGGTTGAGGAAACGAGCGCTTACAAGATGGGGATACGAAAAAAACAAACAGGTTTATGGCACTATTTACAAATATTTACAGCATGAAGTTAAGAGTTCGCAAACCACGAACGTGGTGGTTGAACCGCTACACAGTTCAGAGCCATCACAAACTACGAACGTGGTGGTTGAACCTTTACTTGGTCCAGAGCGACGTCCCGCACTCAGCGGCGTCCTTATAAGCCCTGTCGGGCTCCTCCTTCTTGCGGGGAACACCAATCACACACACACAACCGGTGCAAGGTACGAGCAGGCACGGCGCACGTGAACATCCAATTTCGAGTCAAGATCACTGCACTTAAAGGTGGCGCCAGAGAGGCTCTTGCTCGTCGTGTATGTCGCTGTTCGAGGGGTCCCAAGCTTCGGACAGCAGACATCAAACGGTCCGCCAATCTGTCCGCTCAATTAGCAGGGCACTTTGTGGCGGCGGTCGCCGTTTCTTCAAAGGGATATGCTGTCTTTGTTGTCCCCTCTGGAACGACTTACAGCTTCGTGGCGACATGATGTCTCATCCGCCGGCTAGCCGGGACAATACCTGGCGGGCATAGACAAGCGGCGAGTCGGCTACTTCTTTGAGGATTAAAAGAGCGCCGCTCCTCGACGCTGGTTCCAAGAAAACCTGGGTTCCAGGCGTGGGAACGCGGCCCGGCTACACTTCTCAGCGACAGCATGGCGCCTACCGATGACGGTCATAACAGCTTCCCCCTCGCCAGATGAGTCACGGAGGGCAGCGGTCAACACTGCTGCTCGCAGGGACGACGAAAGGGTCAGTGGTTGAATGCCAGGAGCTGGCCTTCGCTTGTGGCATGGTCCGGGTGATTGCCGAATCTTCGACACCGTTTCTGAAACTGGACCACATGCACAAGCAAGCACTCGGCCCCCTTCGAACAAACCAAGCCAAAAGAGGGATGACAAACCAATTTTAATTACTAGCTTTAACAAAAGCTCACTCTCAGAACTCTCAGGACTCACTTGAGCTGAAAAACCAGACGTGCTACCTTACAAATTCATATAAGATGCACGAAAAAAAAACTAAAATATCAATTTTGATTCATTAAGAGCACACCTAGATAGATTAGAAAGAGCGACGGAGCACGCCAGCGTTTCCATTCAATTTGCCCTTTTCCTAATGCCAAAATGATATTTTCGAAGAATCAAGCTCCGCCTCACAAGGCGACTGTTCTTCGATGTCATGGTTTGCAGCCAAGGGGACAATGGCCTGTATCTACTTTAAATTTCGCCCTCCCCTGAGATAACACTGCCACTGATGAATGCTCTACACAATGCAGGCGCACTCCTTTCCTGAAGCGCAGTACGTTATCTCACGAGAGCCCAAATTCTGGCGCAAGTAACGCGCAGCTTTGCTTGATACCATTGTCGTCCTGATATAAAACGGCTGTCTCCTTCTTTTCGTCGCTGACTACTTTCACGGCTCTGTCCCGCTGAGAGCATCGGTTCGGTTCCGGACTCAGCGAGCGCTAATTTTGTCCGAACGTCCGTCTTTGTTTACGGCCGCCCATAATTGTCTACTACTGATACAGTAAGCTATCTAGCTTTCCTGAAAGCTTAACCTAAGCCTTGACCTAACGGGCTACCTCAATGGTTAGGGAAAGCTTAAATGATCCGTTCATATGATCAATGATCAATGGTCTTCAAAGAAGACCAACAGCAAACATAGCAGACAAGCACTGCTTTCTGGCAGGTTCATTTGGTTAATGTAAACTGTCTATGCTAATGCCTCTGAGTAAAACTCACTGGGCTCTCCTGAGCGTTCAATTACTCACATTTCTACAGCATTGCAAAATACATGGTACTGTTAACCAGACGCATAATCCCTCACAGTTTGTCTTAATGTTCATTCAAACGTTACGTTGTAACACAACGTGTACAACACAAAAGTAATTCTAGATAAAAACACCTAAAAAGCAATTGCATAGGTTTTTTTTTCCAAAACCGTGCAATAAGATTCTCAATGCGCGCAACGGAAACTCTCCCGTGTCGCGCCAAACTTAATCATTTTACGAATCACTTGGTCTGTGTTAACATCTTCCTTCAAGTGCTCGTTCACTCCAAATCCACTTGACAGTGAAGGCATACGATATAACACTAAACCTTTTAAAACAAACGAGAAAAATAACATATTTTCTCGGTTTTTACCTTATGGAAATTTTCGCACTCATCATTTAACTAACTTCAATTTTCAGCCTTTAGTTCGGCGGTTTTCTTTTTGAAAAATTTACTCCGCATCAAACTTACCAAATTTAAAGTGGCTCAAATCTGCATCTCCAATGCAGTATGAGTAGACACAATTAACACGCACGCACCAAATTTACTCAAACTGACCGCCCCCTTTTCTCAATTAGATTCGCTTGAATCGCACTCGATGGGGCCGCGGTCCCGGCGGATTTCGAGCACGCCGGAGGCTACAAAACGTGCAACCGTTAGGCTGTGTCCTGCCGTCACGCCTCAATTTCCGCTTCGGCCTGTTCCCCTCAGGAATTCGAAAGGGACGCGAGTAGTTCGGAGGGAGCCTGTGCCATTTTCTCTTTGTATTCACCCCTGCGCGGCATTTAGCCACTCTGCCCTTTCGACTTTGACCCTTCGGGCAAGGCCGCTTTTCCGAAGTCGTCGAGTTGAACCGCGCGCTTCGTTGGGGTGACGCACCTCCCTTTCTCCCTCCACACCTGGCTCGCTGCTTGTGCCTCTCGGAACGCCACCATGGACGTTTCCTGGAACGGCTTAACGGCCTAGCCCTTCGTCTCTCTCGAGGTGGAGTGGGATCTGCCCTAGGCTTACACAGTGCGGTCTGCTTCCGCTTCTTTCGTTTTCGGCGATGTTTGCTTGCCCCCTTTCTCTCGATGCCATCGTCATGTCGCGTCGGTAACTGAGGTGTCGGGAAGCTCGTTGTAGCTTGTGCTACATTTTCCCCCACGCTCAAACATTCTGTACTCTGTGTCACGACGGACTGCCGGGCCAAATTATCTTTGTTAATGCTGATGAAACCATTAACTGGGCCCTCTCCGATGGCATCGCCGCACTCCTGAAGCGTTGCGTTCTCACTGTGTTTAGCCACTGTGCCAACCCCATCTGCATGTGACGATCTCGAGACGTCCTCTCGAGGCATGAGGATGGTTTCCAGCTTCTTACTGAGTCCATTAGGGCTGCTGGCACACACCTCATCCTCGCAAGGACCGTCTTTTGATACTGTCTCCACCTCGAGACCGGCCAAGGCCTCGTTCTCTACATCATTTACATTGATGCATTCGAGAATGCGCGGGCCTTCTTCTAGCGCGATTCCTGGTCGCGCTTTATGAGGCGCCTCAACTTCCGGCGCTTTGCGATGCGCCTCGCTTTCAGACTCCGGCCTGAGTCTTTCTTCCTTTTTGCTAACAGAGTTTACAAATCTCCTGATTAGCTCTGCTTTAATAACATCATAGTTGTTCACGTGCTGCTCACTGAGTCGCGCAACAACATCCGCTGCCTCGCAGGGCAGAACCGTGCGTAGCTTCTGAGACCACGTGTCTCGCTCACACTTCAGTAGACTACACTTCCGTTCAAAGAGTCTAAGATACAGGCCCATATCCCATGATACCTCATATGGCTGCATGTACCTAGACATCTCGAACTCTGCCTCATTTTCGAGAAGTAGTACTCCTCGCTGGGGTCCCAGCCTCATCCTCAACTCATAGTCCTGTCTGAAAAACCTTCTCTTGAGGCCTTCTCTTTCGAGTTCACTCTTTCCTTCCATCTGAGCTGCTCTTAGTTTTCTTTCGATGATGAGGTCCCATTCTTCACTTAGTTCCTCATCATCAGCCCCCAAATCATTAATCGCTTGAATGATTATGGGTTTTCGTGCCAAACCCTTTGTATCGATCCCCAATTCCTCACACAACAGCAACAAGTCTGACATCTGCAGCTCCCGTAAGTCCATGATCGTACTGAGTGCTCGCTACTTCCAAAAAAAACTTTCCGAAACGGCGAAACTGAGTCTTTCGGCAAAGTTAACTACCAGTTCTAAAATTTAATCCTCTTTTAGAACCTGGTTCACTCAAAGGAAAAGCCAAGCACTCACCCATACGTGATCCATGTCTCGAGCCAACTGCTTCTCTTGGGCCGACTGTTGTTGTCACTTGTAGCTTCGAATCCGACCGTTGCCAACCAATTGTTGGGAATCCCAGGGTGCCGAGTCGTATCCCACCTCCGGTTGACGAAGGAAGAAGCAGGACGTTGGAGGATGCGAAAAACAGAACAGGGTTTATGGCACTATTTACAAATATTTACAGCATGAAGTTAAGAGTTCGCAAACCACGAACGTGGTGGTTGAACCGCTACACAGTTCAGAGCCATCACAAACTACGAACGTGGTGGTTGAACCTTTACTTGGTCCAGAGCGACGTCCCGCACTCAGCGGCGTCCTTATAAGCCCTGTCGGGCTCCTCCTTCTTGCGGGGAACACCAATCACACACACACAACCGGTGCAAGGTACGAGCAGGCACGGCGCACGTGAACATCCAATTTCGAGTCAAGATCACTGCACTTAAAGGTGGCGCCAGAGAGGCTCTTGCTCGTCGTGTATGTCGCTGTTCGAGGGGTCCCAAGCTTCGGACAGCAGACATCAAACGGTCCGCCAATCTGTCCGCTCAATTAGCAGGGCACTTTGTGGCGGCGGTCGCCGTTTCTTCAAAGGGATATGCTGTCTTTGTTGTCCCCTCTGGAACGACTTACAGCTTCGTGGCGACATGATGTCTCATCCGCCGGCTAGCCGGGACAATACCTGGCGGGCATAGACAAGCGGCGAGTCGGCTACTTCTTTGAGGATTAAAAGAGCGCCGCTCCTCGACGCTGGTTCCAAGAAAACCTGGGTTCCAGGCGTGGGAACGCGGCCCGGCTACACTTCTCAGCGACAGCATGGCGCCTACCGATGACGGTCATAACAACGCACACCACACAGCACAGCACAAAGCAGATCGCCCAACAAGTGCATTTCGGCGTCGCCATGATCCACCGCACACCCACACACCTTGGAATGGTAACCACACTCGGCGCGCAACGCCCACTTGGTCACAGCATGGGACCGTCCACATCCGCAGAGTCCCAGTCGCCGTTGCCTGGTTTCACCATAGTCAGTCGTGTCACACGGCGTTAAATGAAGGTCGCCGTCCTCAGAGGCTGTTTTTTTTCTGGGCCAGTAGCTGCCCGACTTTAGTGGGGGAGGGTGCACACAAACAGAGCACCGACACTGCGAGCACTCAGCCCGCCTAAGATTCGCCAGGTTCAAGTTAGGGCGAAGCTCCTTTCATTGTTTATTGCCGAACAGAAGACTACACTGAGGTGGTGACCAAGAGAACTCGAAAATAAATGTTCATAAAATCAAGGCAATGCCTAATTATTTAGCAAAATACATGAATATTGTGGCATGAATCGTGCTTGATGAAGCGCTAAGAAACATTTGTAACAAACATGACAAATTCGATGGCATCGCTTCTAATAAAACCCCTGTGTCCGACTCTCCAGCTTACAGCTGTCCCTCACTTCAATCGTACACGTGGCGGCCGAGGTCTTGGCGAATTTCGAGAACGCCCGAGGCAACGACGCGCACGTGCTTCCAGCTGAACGGCACAGTCACGCCTCATTCGCGATTTCGGCGGGCTTCGGTCAGCCCGGCGGAGGGGATTCGAGCAACGCGTGGGAAAGAGTGGCGATGCCCTCTTTGGGCTCACTCCCGTGCGGTGTTTAGCTATTGTGGCCTTTTTCTCAGGACGCCTTCGACACTCTTGTCCGCGGAAAGTTCTAAACCTCTGCCGCGAATTCGGTCGCAAGGATGCGCGCTGTGGCCTGCCCCTTTTCCGCTGGCGCCTTCCACTTGATTGCTTTTGCGAAGAATCCACTGTTCTTTTACTTGTTGTCCGGTGGCTCGGACTCATGCAGGGCAACTTTGACGCCGGTGCGAAACGCCTAATTTTGCCTGCTACGCTCAAATTTTGCGAGCTTTCTTCAACACGCGTAGTGCCTTTTGTCTCGCTCGCGGCTCTTCGAAGTCTCTTGCGTCTGCGCCGCTTCTTGCGTCTCGTTTCCGAGCCTCCCGATTGCATCTCCAGCTCGTCAACCCTCGCACACCTTGCGTCAGCTGTCTCAGTCGCGCGGTCTAAGTTATTTTCGACCAAATCATCTTTATTCTCACCCTCCAGACCGGCGGACTGGTTAACACACTGAGGAACAATGCAGTTGCTTCCCTTCGAAAAATCTTGCTCGCATTCCTGAGAGCTGTTTGCAACTACACTGATACCATTCTCTACTGTCGCTGCTTCTCCTGAGCTTTCTCCGGTGTTCTTGATCACTTCCACATTGTTTGCAAGATCCATCGTCGCGACAAACACCGTTGAGGTCTGTACCAACTTTTCTACAGCTATCCTATAGCTGTTTCGCTAGCATTTAACTGGCGCCTCTGCCACTAGCGCCTTTTGCCTCTGCAATCTTAAGCTGAAGCCGCAAGCGCTCAAGCTCCCTTTCTTGGCTTTCCGCTTCTTCTTTGCGCCTGACGGTTTCTCTTTCAAACATAAGGCGCTCTCGCTCTTGTGCCCTTTTCATCCTCTCCTGAATTAGCTTCCAGCACTCGGCGAGCTCCTCCGCATCCGCGCCAGAATCCTTAACCGCCTGTATTAAAAGTGGTTTTCTATGTATAGTCGCCATCTCAATCCCCAGCTCCTGGCACAACAGCACTAAATCCAGTTTCCTCAATTTGTTCAAGTCCATGGTCACCCCGTGCAGGCTTCCGTTGTCAAACTGCCGTGAAGGTACCTCTAATAAACCCAATCTTTCACAAAGCAGCAACTAATCTACCCTTTTGGATAAACATCACCATCTATCCGAAACACCTGGCAGAATCTCTACGGAAAGGGAGCACTCACCAGCATCGGTACCAGGAAAGAACACGAACCGATCCCGCCGCTGCCAACCAGTTGATATGCCCGGGGAGGGGTTGAGGCTGCCACCCAGGATCCGGCGAAGGACGACTCTTGCGACGCGTCTCACGAACAAGTAGAAGATGTGTTTAATTTACATATTTGCAAGAGAAGTACATTGCAACGAGAGCGTACAGACGCGCCTTTTCATCACAAGGGCCCAGAGCGCACTCGAGACTAGCGGGCCAGCGAAGTCCAGAGAGAGAGCGCCGACCGCACACGCGACGCGCTTTTTATAACGGTCAAACGCTGTCCGCGTCCAGCAGGAACGCTGTCCGCGTTCCTGCAGGACGCGGACAGCGTTTGACTGTTACGCCGATGAGCGTCCCATGCAAGCCACCTCCCTGTTGTGCCGGCCATAACACGCTCTCCACGGAGAATGGCGCCGGAACCTGGTGATTGGTTTATGTCAATCAGCTAACGGTCAATGGGAGCAAGTATGTTTTAGATGCGGAGCATCTAATACTCGAGGCTTGTAGTGCGGCGCCGTCCGCAAGCTTCCTCCTCCTTCTTCCACCATCTGTGCATCCCTTCCTCCTCTACACACCGCGCGCGCTTCACTCCTCCACCATCTGTGCACCCTTTCTCCTCTACACACCGCGTTCGACATCTACAATTCTCCTGATTCTCCAGTGGACGCGCATGCGCCGTCGCGCTTCGAGAACATTCAACAGCTGACAGTGGATGCGCCGTCGCGCTGTATATATACTCAAGGTCGGCGCTCGCTCGCTCAGTTGCCGCTCGTCGGTTGGTTTGTACGGCGCGTGGACGTCCAAGGTCGCGGTGAAATGAATTCCAACGAATCCACAAACACAATGATCGACGTCCCTTCGACCAGCGCCGCCCTTTCGCATACGTGTGTACGTGTTCACTCATTTAACACCCCCTCCTACAACCACGTTAACCAATTTAGCCATCGACCCAAGTAAGTCGCAATTTAACACCCCATTTCACAACCACGTTAACCAATTCAGCCATCGACCCAAGTAAGTCGCACTTTAGCACCCCGTTAACCAATTATATGCTCCGCATCCTGCTCAGTGTTCCCCCGAGGGAAGCTGCGGGCAATTTTTTTGACGACATAAAGCAGGGGCCCCACCCACTGAAGTTAAAGAGGGCGGGCTTGGGAGAGGGGAAACTTGGGAAAGTTGCAACTTCGCGCTTCGCATATAAAAGCTCCTTGCCACGCAAACTTAGACCCCCCTTTCCACCAAGAAAAAAAATTCTGCCTACGCCCCTGGTTGGTGCTGCATTGAATACATAAACGAAACCAGCCGTTGCTATAAAGTTCAGCATGCATGCATGCTCTAGGTCTATTTACAAGTCTTTTGCGGCGCTACAGGTTTGTTGCGCGTGATGTAAGAGTGAGGGTAGCGACGGAGCGTTTGTGGCAAGCAGGATGACTTGAACTGAAGTTGAGGTAGCGTCCATTGTGCGTTGTTACGAAGCGCGCCTCCGACGACGTTACGAAGGGCACCACGAAATCTCACTGCTGCCACCACTGTTACGAAAGACGGCGACGCCAACACGGTCCCGAAGGCACCACTGCTTCGAACTCCGCCAGGAAGGTCACCAGCCGTTTGGTAGCGTAGGTTTCTCAGCTCGCGACTGCTTCTGCGCAGAGCTGATAGACGAGCGGACGAGACGACGGGGAGTTAAACAAGGTTTATGCACAGCATATATACAGAGGCGTTACAAATTCGGCACTGAGGCCGACAGCTTAGAGACTCAGACAGCCGAGCTCCCTCCTCTGACACATAGGTCTACTGCTCGCGACGCCAGTTCTGTGGCGACGCACCGCAGGGCTTTTTTATATGCACCGGGAGGATTCTTTGAGTAACCAAATGTCAAACCAGAAGCGCCGCTGGCCGTGAGGTCAGAATCCTCAAATGGGGTCGCCGCTGGGCCGCGTCATTCTCATCGAATCCGGAGCCGCTGCGCTGCACGTGGCTGCACCCAAGGACGAGTGACGTCGCCACGCATTGCGTCAGACTCGCCAGACAGGAATGTGCCGATTGCTTCGACGGGCTCGCTGTGCGTGCGCGACAGAAAGGCACCGCCGCGTGATGATGCCGTTGAGTTGTTCGCGTCAGGCGGGCTCGCGTGCTGGTCTTGACACAGATTGCCTTTTTCAGAGGCATAGACGTTCGGTGTGGACTCGCAGGCATAACAGCGTATACCCTTTCGATACACGCAGAAACGAGGCCTGTCCTTCTCCACTTCAACTGTTAAATTTATACAGGGTGTCCCACATAACTTGAGCCAAGAATTTGAAAACGAAAGACACTTCAGAGACGAATTGAACCAAACGCGTACTACTCACACTAGCCTGTAGGTACTCAGGCTATTTTTTTATTTCTCCCCATGCTAATTAATTTATAATTCTTAATTACCCATTATTCGAAATCATGGGCTAGAAACTCCAAATATGAACACTGAGATGTAGAGCACTTTCCGAAACTACCGAATAAATTGTTTGCTGTACAATACGTCTCAGGCTCTTAATTTTTCCACGTTGTAAAGAAAGCCCGTGAAATGTGAAAAGAAGCCGTGTGGCGGACTGCGAGCGCACTGCTACAGTGCTGCTATAGGCTTTCTTTACGACGTGGAAAAAATAACAGAGCGAGACGTATCGTACAGAAAACAATTTAGTCGGTGGTTTCTGAAAGTGATCTACATCTCAGTGTTGATATTTTGGGTTTCCAGCCCATAATTGAAAAAAATAGGTAGTTAAGAATTATTAATTAATAAGTATTGTTGGAAATAAAAAATAGCCTGGGTACCTACAGACTAGTGTGAGTAGTATGAGTTTGGTTCAATTCGCCTCCTAATGCCTTTCACTTTCAAACTCTGCTCCTCAAGTTATGTAGGACACCCTGTATATGAACGGTTCAGTTCACTTTGTGTGACGAAAGCGCATCCAGGGCGGGGCGTAGCCAGGGTGGCACACCGGGACCATTACCCCCCCCCCCCTCCTTAATTTTTGTTCACCATGGCATACAGAGAAAAAAACTTACTATTGCACCACCTTAAATCAAGATGGTGCCCCCTCCCCCCCCCCCCCCACGCACAAATTTTTCTGGCTACGCCCACCCCCGATCCAGAGCATCCTTCTTTATTACGGAGAACCAGTCATCCACATAGTGAAGAAAGATGCTTGGTTGAGTCATAAATTTTGCCAGGCTTTTCGACTAATTCTATTGTTAGGTTTGCAGCGGTAACTGAGAGGGCGACACCCATGGGCGTTCCTTCAACTAGCTTATGGAAACAGTCTTGGAAAAAAACGAAGTACGTACTTTCCATATGGAACTGCATGAGCTTGCGTGAGTCCTGAACCTCAAACGGTGTGCTCTCGGGAAGGCAGGAGAACGCACTTACACAGCGGCTCCATAACGTACTACGTCGGACGACACCAAGGTGTCATCGTCAAGTTTAAGATCGCGCAATCGGTCGATGAAGCTGGACGAGTTGCGCGTGTAATTCCGTCCGCCTATGAGTACCTCCTCCTTATCAACTCCCACATAAACGCGCCGCGACACCATAATTCCTGGAACCAGTGAGGTCTTGCATACCCTAGCATGTGGGCTTCGTTCATATGATGTACTATCGTGAGCAACAAGGGCTTGAATACGCGGGCGCGTGGCAAATAGCCTCAAAACCGTATTAGCGTGATACGTGGATGGCGCTGCCGAAACCAGAGATATAGTGCCTACAGTATATTCTAGGCACTATATCGGACCGGACGGGAAAAATGGGTGCTCTTCCGCTTAATGTTGGTACTCCTGCTTCGCTAGCGTTGCTGCGAAACGGCTGCTGATTGCGTAGCATCGGCCTCGAACACGTGCAAGAAAACTTTAGGTGAGCTAACACTGCAGAGTGAGTGCTTGGCGGGGAGGGACTGATTATGTTATCGCATGGCCTCCGAGATTGCGAGCGCGCCGCGTGGTTCTTTCCCCGCTGCGCGCCCGCAATCTCGGAGGCCATGGTTCTCGTTTGCTGGGTACCGATAGATGGCCCGCCAGACTGAGGACCGTGGCGGCCTGCTGACAAATTCCGCAAAACACATCCGGCACGTGGGCGGCGGTTTCCAAATCTGAGAAAACCGCGTTATCGCGCAATATCAACCACGCGACACGCATAGAGCGGCCCCGCGAAAGAGAGGGTGATAAGGGATGAAGTTGATAGCACGGCGAGAGTGTTGTGACAATGATAAACGAGCGCTGCTATTTTCCCAAGTCACGGGGCTTTCCTACACCGAGAGGGGACTGGGAAAGCGGGGCCAAGGTCTTAGCTCCATTTCTTGGTCTTCTTGCAGAGCACAACATTATCGGGCAGTGGATAGTCTCGGAGTTCGCTCACCTGAAGAATTCTTCCACCCTGGCCTCGAGCAATGATAACGAAAAAAAAAAGAATTTCCATGAAAAAGAAGTAAATAAGAGAGGCATATCTAAATCCTCAGCCAGCACTACCTATAAAAGCATGGTTTGTGCAGGAAGGCAGGCTATGCCACAGGCGATATCTCAGCTGCTACGTCATTGCGTCGTGCTAGGTGCGTGAAAGTGAAATCATTTCACTGCTAGCGGCCGCTGACAAGCTCCCGTTTTGCAGAAACGATATCGAGGTGGGAGGGTCAACAGGTAGCGGAAGCGCGGCACCCTTTCCACTTAGTTTCCGACAGTGGCCGCTTTAAATCATCCGCCATTTTAGCTCATATTGCTCACGACAGTATGCGGGTCACAAGTGCTGGTGGAAAAGCTGAAAAGCGTGCTTACAGACGTCAAGGAGAGGCTTCCCTTGGACAGGTTTCCTGGTGCCGTGTACAAATTCATTTCGTGCGTAGACTGTGAGCATGCATGTGTGCATCGGCGAGACCGGCGATTTTCAAAGGCGCTCGAAGGATTACTGTTGCGATGGGCGCAAAGAAATAAAAGTGTCTTCTAAAGTTCTTGCTGACTATTCTGTATGAAAGGTATGTACACAACAACCAATGAACTTGTCTTTAGGAAGCTTGCCCTTCAGGTTCATATAAGCTTAGCGAAAAAATTCGGCAGATCCCACGTACCTTGGGAATCGATCAATGTTATGCGAAGCATGCGGAGGGAAGCTGAATGTGTTGTAAATATTTTTCGAGCTAAACATTACGAAATGACGTGACAGATATGTACAAATGTTTTAAGCACAGACATGTGTTACACAGTCGCACGTTTACTGTTGCGTGACGATGCCAACAGCAACGTGGGTATTAACAACACCAGAAGCGGTAATCTGATACGTAGCACTTGTGCCAGCGAGCCATGGCGGCCCTGGACACTGCTAGATAAATGAGTTTCAGAGGATGGCACTTCAATACAATTGCCGCTAACCCGACCTGACGATTGTATGATAGGAGTACGTATGCATTTATAAGATTGGATAGCCAGCACTGCAACCATAATTGGCGTTTCACGAACATTACGGTCTACTTGAAAAGCAGTTCCGAGACATCCATGGCCCTGTGGTAGTATTCATCTGTCCATTCATGCATCTGTCCATTCATCCCTACGTCCACCCGTCTATCTGATCGTCCTTTTTACAAGTCGGTGACTTCAACGTAAACATTAAGGATTTCGGGACCGCACTCATCGTCCACTTCGTGGAGATGCACCTTTTTTTAACGCCCTCTAATTAAAATTACCGATGTTGGTTCACGCCGTTCATTGGTAATATAAACTTTCAATCACCTTCAGTACATTTCGCTTAACAACAGTTGATCTTAACCCGACGTGACGGCTGCATCGCAAGAGTACATATGTAATGTTTACGAAATTGGATAGCCATCACTGCATTCCCTGTTGACGCTTCACGAACGTCATGGTCTATTTGAGAAACGATTGTTAGCCTGGCGTAGCTTCATGGTGGAATATTTGATTTCCAGGCAGAATGCTGGGGTTCGATTCCTGCTGAATCCCCTGATATATTTTTTTTCTTCTTTACAGTCGTCGGGTGAACGCTGCCGATGTCAGCTTTTCTTCATTCTTTGGCATTAAAGTTACCCATGTGTGTACTGTTATGCCCCAGACATGATCCTCGTTCGGGAGCGCTTCTTCCCACGAAAACGAGCGCTGTTCCGGTGAACTCTTCCCCCCCCCCCCTTCCAGCGCCACCTTCCACGCAGACGGCGGCGAGCCACCGTGCAGTAACAGGGAAGGCTGCGCCTCCTCTGCCGAGCCACCGTGCAGCTCGGGGGAAAGCTTCGCCTCATCCACCAAGCATGGGGAACTGGTCTGATGTTTGAGGATATTTGCCCCAGCCTATTTCGTCGTTCCGGCACGGAAAGTCTCGGTAGTGCTTCAAGACAAGGTGGAAAAGGAACTACACATCCACATGGAAGACCAAGGAGTCATACATAACACAGGTAACTGGCTGAGCCAATTGAGTGGTTTAGCTACATGAACACTGTTGTAAAGAAAGTAAAAGTTCGCGTTCCTTTGGTTCCAATTGCTCTTAACAAAGTGCTGCATGAGATGCATGTAAATTACCCCATGTTAACTATTTAAGACGTAATGCCAAGGCTAGATGGAACGAAGGTTTTTTTTTAGGTCTTGACGCGGCGTCAAGCTTTTGGCAAATCGAACTCGCAGGTTCGAGTTTGAAGCTTCGCCCTACGAGTGCAACATATATGGCCGCCATCGCTTCTTATACGCATGCATTTCGGCAATGTTTCTGGCCCAGCGATACTCGAGGCCACGATGCACCTTATGCTACAGGAGCGTAGTCAGAAATATTTTTCGGAGAGGGGGAGGGGTAGGTTTGGTTCGACCAAACTTCATGTATGTTCGTGCATGCGTTTGTATTTGTGCGTGTATATTTAAGCTGGCAAAATTGAAAAAAAATTCGACGAAAGTTTGAACTTCTACCTCCCCTTATCCTGGCTTCATCCATGGTATGCTAGAAGAATTGCCAATGTCTATTCACATAGGATAGGTCGTGAAATTTCAGGCAAAAAGTGGTTCAGCAGCTTTTTCCAGCGGCGTCAGCATGCGGAGTTGAGAGCAGCGATTGAAGCGCGACTCTGTGTGGAAGGAACGAACTGTAATAGTTAAAAACCTCGTCTTATCGAGGTCGAAGCAATCGCTATGTTTTATAAATATTTCTTTCCCCCAACAATATTCCTTTCGTTAGCTGCACATTACGTCATATTCATGACGCCCTATAGGTTTTCACCAGTAACACCGTAAGTAGAAGCGGAGGAAAACGACAATTTCGATTGGCCATGTCTGGCTTGCAGTTTAAGCTTACCAAGAAGTCGTTGTTTTATCTCTGCGTATACGTCGTATTCTGTTGGATTTTTTTCCACGCCGAAGTGGCCCTGCTGACGCCCATGTTCAGTGAGTCGCAATTGTTTTTTAATGAATATCTGCTACGCATTCCGGGTTGTTCGCTCCCGCTCTACGACTCCTACCACTGGACCCTCGGCCTGTCGCTGTCCGAAGACGTGCCGTACGAACGGTCGTGCTCAGGCCAAGAGCCTGATATTCTTGCCCAGCACTTCGGTCGGATCGTCATGAACGTCAGTGCGCTTCGACGCCTTTACAACGTGTCCGAGCTGGACACTAAGTGTTACTACCGCGAAATATTTCGAAATGAAAGTGCTCCGGGGCCCGACAACGCGCCGGTGCTCGGACCACGTGTGCCGTTGGAACTAGGGGATATGCTTAACGCTGAATACGTGCAAGTAATGTGCGAGGCACACGATAAACCTCTCTTCAAGGAGTACTTTCTTCTGCCACTGTCAAAGCCCCTTGCCACAGTTAATAGCGACGCGAACGACGAAAAGCCAGCACGGAACGAAAGGCCGATGAGCGTTTTAATTCTCGGGATTGACTCAACGTCCAGGATGAACTTCCATCGTCACATGCTCAAGACGGGCAGATATCTTGAGGCAGAACTGAACGCGTTCGAGTTTATCGCGCTCAACAAGGTGGATGACAACTCTTTTCCTAATCTTATACCGCTTCTTACGGGAATGTCCGGCTCCGAAGCAGAAAGTGTGTACAGACGATATGGAAAATTCGATCAACTCCCGCTTATTTGGAAGGAATACAAGCTGCGTGGTTATACGACGCTGTACATGGAAGAATGGCCGTTCGCAGGAATTTTCGTTTACCCAACTTTTGTCGGCCTTACGAAAGTGCCTACCGATTACTACCCAACTTCTATCCTTCGAATGGTGGACGATGAAGACTTGAAAAAAATGGAGTGCATGGGTGCTCGGCTGAAGACGAAAGTACTGGTTAATTACTTAGCTGACGTGCTGAAGCTCAATCACGAGAGGCCAATGTTCTCGTTCGTCTGGCTCTCGTACGTCACCCACAATAACGTGAATGGGCTGCAGCTCTTGGATGACTCGCTGGAGCGTTTTCTCGGAGAATTGGCAACTTATGGCGTTCTAAAAAACACCGCTCTGCTGTTCATGAGCGACCACGGCATGCGCATGGGCCGCATGAGCGCCACTGAGATCGGTCGCTATGAAAACAAGAACCCGTTCTGTTTCCTGGCGCTACCGAAACGCTTTCTGGCTGATAACCCGGTGGCCGCTGCCCATCTAGAAGTGAATCAGCGTCGCCTAATCACCAATTACGACCTGCACGCCACGCTGATCGCCCTCTCCGAATGGCCCAAGTTTGACACCAACTCGACGGACAAGGGTTTGAGTCTGTTTGGCCCCATCCCACCGGAGAGGACGTGCGCGGACGCTTTCATACCACGCCACTTTTGCGCGTGTCTTGACGCTAGCCGGAGTGTTGACGATCCCAAGGCTTCGTTAAATTTCGCACGGCACGCTGTGGATTACATCAACGCTTTGGCCAAGGTGCACTTCGGGGAAAGCTGCATTGTCTGGCAGCTTGGTACAGTAGACCGCGCCTGGATGCTCGGAGGCTTCGCGGATGATGCGGTGCAGCTCCGAGTGCAGATCACCACCGTGCCCAATGCGGTCTTCGAAGTGTACGGCACGCTTGGCAACCTTTCCTTGTCAGTGAAGAGCGTGGACTTGGTACTGAGGTTGGACAAATACGCTAACCAAACCACTTGCCTGCCCAGGAGCAAGTGGCAGAAGGTTTGCATGTGCAAGTCGTATTTGATGACCTCGACGACGCGGGAAACGTTTCCCTTTGGCCTCGGATTGTGGTAGCAAAGCTTGAGGCTGAGTGGCTAGATCGAGATTGTGAATGTAATTTTTAATGGCGGCTACAATTATAGTGATTTATCTTTCTGCCTATGAAAGGCATATATAATGTTCGATAAATATCTGGAATGGATCATTCGTTTTGCAGTGGTTTGATGACATTTCTAGCCGAAGATGTCTACCAATAAGTCACTTAGCTCTGATAACGCTATCCTTCAAGTTTTCTATCGAATACATGAAACGGTTATTAAACATTCCTAGAAGTTTTTGCGCAGGTTTGCAGCAATGTGGGATATGTCCACAGTTGCAATTTATTTTAGATGAGACAGAAGCGTCGAAAAGTTTCCATCGCGTGAATGATGACGAGTGAGCGAAGCAGTGCGATCGTTTGGTGTTACCGTAAATCACCCGTGAAATCGACAACCGACGCATGTAAAAATAAGTGACAAAGCGGTGTACAGTTGTATACAGTGTTTATTGGTCATAAATAGTATGTTGTGTTGAGGGGTAAATTTCGGTTTGCCTTCGTTCGGCGCCATCGTCGTCACGTATAGTGGGTACATTGCATGTGCCATGCCGTGATGACAGAAATGTCGTCTGGAACGCGCTTGTTTTTGATCAGCGTCATTGTCATCTAGGCACGATGGTGGACGTGGCTCGACTCTATAAGGAGTTTAGTGTATGGGAAGCAAGCGAAGTGGCCGCGAGCGCATGATGAGCGTGGCAGGTAGTCGTATTGTTACATGACACACCTCAAGGTTATCATGTTTGCACCAGCCATATACTTTCGTCATGCTTTCACGTCACGTAACACAAAATTTCGTGATTATTTATTGATATTTGGGACTTAACGTCCCAAAACTACGATATTGTTACGTGGAAAATAACAGTAACAATATGATTATGAGAGACGCTGTATAGTGGAGGGCTCCGGAAACTTCGACCATCTGTGGTTCTTTAACGTGCACCCAAATCTGAGCACACGGGCCTACAGCATTTCCGACTCCATCGGAAATGCAGCCGCCGCAGCATATATATATATATATATATATATATATATATATATATATATATATATATATATATATATATATATATATATATATATATATATCAGAACAGAGTTTCAGACGCGCTCGTACTTTGATATGAATATTCATACACAGAGCACTTTTTTGATAGTGTAACTATCTCCACTTAGATAGATAGATAGATAGATAGATAGATAGATAGATAGATAGATAGATAGATAGATAGATAGATAGATAGATAGATAGATAGATAGATAGATAGATAGATAGATATAAAACCCCATTTTTCTCCGCGATTCCGTTGCGTATCTTGAATAATAAATTAGAAGGATATCCTTGCGTGCTGCAGCCTCTTTGACACTTGCGCTTTTGTATCTATCTAGCTATTTTTCTGTCTTTCTGTCTGTCTATCTATCTTTCTATTAATTTTTTTGTCTGTCTATCTATATGTCTGTCTATTTTTTATATATTTGTCTATCTATCTATCTATTCATCTATATACTTGTCTATTTATCTATCTATTTATCTACGTATGGGTGCTCGTAATCACCTCGTTATCTTCATGTAGACCAAAATTAGTACCATGTGATGGCTAGATAGTTTGACAATTACGGCTACCTCGTCATGACATAAAAAAATATGGAAATCCCGTCTCGCGAGGCGCCAAACACTTTTCTCCAGACTCGTGTGGCACATACCCGTGTACCACGGGCGGCAGTGTGTGGTATGCGCCACAGGTGTTTGACAGTTTATTGAGGAATGGGGGGAAACACACATTGGTAATTTACACGCACGAGCGTTAGGATAAACCGACATCGACAGTGTAGACCAAAAGAATAGAAAAAAGTAGATGTTAAGGTTCCTGCGGGAATCAAACCCGAGCATTCGCGTGGCAATCAAGTATTACACCACAGAGCCATACCATATCTCGGAAATGCTTTGGAAAATGACCCTATGCAGGCTTAATGTTGGTGAAACGTCAACTGTGGCCGCAGCGCTGCCAATATAAATTTATAAACATCACATATGTACCGTTACATATATACGCCCATGATACAGGTATTACGTCTTCAACTTTAGGTAAGTGCAGGCGATGTATAGTGAAGTTGGTCTACGAAAGGCTACCACCCTCGGGAGCACAAGCGCTACATATCAGCTTACCGCTTCTCGTCTTGTTGATACTGTTATGACCGTCGTCAGTAGGCGCCATGCTGTCGCTGAGAAGCGTAGCCGGGCAGCGTTCCCACGCCTGGAATCCCAGTTCTCTCGGAACCAGCGTCCAGAGCTGACGGGGGAGCGGCGCTCTTTTGATCCTCAAACAAGTAGCCGACTGGCCGGCTGCCTATGCCCGCCAGGTATTGTCCCTGTCAGCCGGAGGATGAGACGTCGTGTCGCCACGACGCCGTAAGCCGTTCCAGAGAGGACAACAAAGACCGCGTCTTCCTTGGAAGAAACCGCGGCCACAAATTGCCCTGCTAATTGAGCGGACAAATCGGCGGACCGTTTGATGTCTGCTGTCAGGAGCGTGGGACCCCTCGACCAGCGGCAGACACACGACGAGGAAGAGCCCCTCTGGCGCCACTTTGCAGTGCTGTGATCACGACTCAATATTGGATGTTCACGTGCGCCGTGCATGCTCGTACCCCTCGCCTGTTGTGTGTGTGTGATTGGTGTTCCCCTCAAGAAGGAGGAGCAAGACAGGGCTTATAACGGCGCCGCAGAGTGCAAGACGTCGCTCTGAACTATGTAACGTTCAACCACCACGCTCGTGGTTTGTGAAACCACTATCCCTTCTTTTCTGTAAATATTTGTAAATAGTGCCATAAACCTGTTTGTTTTTTTCGTATCCCCATCTTGTAAGCGCTCGTTTCCTCAACCCGAAGCTACACCACGCTACCACAAGAGACCGGGTTTTGTTTTCGTATCCTCCAGCGACCTTCCTTCCGACCCGCAACAACTGATGTTCAGCGGTGGGATACGACTCAGCACCCCGAGTCACAACAATACCCATGTTTCTGTTGGCATCGTTATGCAACTATAAATAATTGCTTATATATATGCGTCTGTTCAACATACATGTCCGGGCGTATAACATTTGTATTTATATTTGCGTCATTTGGTAACGTTTCGCTCAACAACAAAAAAGAAAATTCACCACAGTCACCTTCCCTCCGCATGCTTTGCATGGTACCATGGTACGTGGGGTCTGCTGAATTCTTTAGGTGCGACGCACCCGAAAAATTTCTTGTGAAGATGTAGCCAGCGGCATCATATATGGCGCGTTTACATGCATCTAGAGCCAATCATTACGGAAGGTGGATCGACGGCCTAGCTTAAATAGAATAGTTGCGCACTTATCGTGGGCTTATTAGACATTCACTGAGGTTTGAAGTACAGATGTCTATTTTATTAAAACGAAGTTCACGTTACGGCGCGCTCATATCGCGAGTGGCGTACTTTGATGTATTGTCGCGGGGCCGAACAACGTGGGATCATAGCCTGCGAATTATATATGGGTACATATGTAACGTGACGTCAAGTAGCATGACGTTGCGACGACATAAGCGGGCATACGCAACGGGCGCATAATTTTCATGAAACAGTAGTAGTCGAAAGCTAAGCGAGATGGCGTATAATTGGCATCGGGGCTCTTCCTGTTATTCCTGCTAACAATAAAAAAATATTAGGGCAGACTGGCTTTGCACGCATTTTTGATACGATATGCACGAGTTACTCGCGAGTGCATCTTATATTTATTTAAAGCGTAAACACCATTGATGTACAGTGATGTATAACTTGAGAACAACTCAGATTGATATATAAATGACAGTCCAGATGTAAGTACCGGTCACTGAATCGCAAACGAAACTGTGTACCTATTGCGCAGCTACGGCTGTCATTGGCCGTGATCGCACAAGTACGTTATGGGGAACACGCATTCGAGGAACTATAGTCACACTGGTGATGACAGAGTGAAGAGGAAACAGCGCATTCTGTCACCAACAGTGTAGGCTATAACTCTTACAATACAGTACCGACTAACCCACCAAACCATCCTCATTAGCCATTACGTTTCACCTAAAAACCCTTTGAATTATGACATATCGGCGCGAACGATCAATAACGTTTCAAAAATTAAACAACGCCTTGTATGGCACTGTATGAATGATTAACAGTAAACTGATATTTATGTGCATGACTAGCCATTATGCAGAGCTTATGGGGAAATACGTGCCTTGTTCATCCGTTGTGACACATCTGCACATAATTGAGGATATCGCCTGCACGTGTTTCTGGTACACAGATGTTAGTAGGCATAGATGTAAGCCGTTTGCAAGTGAAATATCAACGTGGTAAGTGTGTCCCTCTGGAGCAATATGCAGCACAATAAAGTTCAATGACCGCTAGTTAACTCTCTTTAGGAAGCCTGCACGAATGCGCACATTGAGTTTCAGGCTATTTAAAGAAACGCGTGGTACGTGACGCTCCTTCGAAGTTCACGTGCACAATTGCTTACGCCGTCACCGAAGGGGATAGAAGCTGAGTGTGGAAAACTTCTCATGCCCGGCTGGAATCTCTTTTAAAGCTAATCTACAAAATGCTTTAAAAACGTCGCAGAAAGATTCCACTCAACTAAAGGGATTCTTGGATACCCAAAGTATCCTGTCTTTCAGAAGCCGTTTTCTAAACGTTTTTAAGATGTCATGTTGGATAAGTTTATTACATTCTGTTGTTATTTTTATTGTGCAATCAGTTAGTGCACATTTACAGGCAGTAATCTCGGTATTAAGACACCTTATCCTGGAATTACTAAGGGCCAGATTTAGGCATTTAAAAGGGGGCCTTTTTAGGCGCTCACGATGACCGTTGACGCCGTCGTTACCGTGGCTTCCCCTCAGACCGAAACACATATTACATATACCGTACATAGAGCAACCATAGCACGCATACGGTTTAAAAATAGATCTTACTCTGTACGCCCATCCGACCGTTCGTCCGCGCGTGACTCCGTCCATCCGTCCGTCGGCACATCCGTCCGTTTATGCACCTGTCTGTACGTCCATGTGTGCTTCCGTCCGCCCGTAACTTCAACGCACCCATTCACATTGTGGACATTAGAACCTAGCTTCAGCATTCACTTCCTGTATCTGCAGTCATTTCTATTAGCTAAGTAGGCAGGAAGAAAGAGGCAGGCCAAACAATGTTTCCCGACTCCAGAGGTTTTTAAATATAAGCACAATAAGTTTAGACATAGTGCCGATTCGAAAGGAAGACGTGCGCGACCTCTGTCTACAACAAGAAAAATATATATATTGGTTAGCGTGGTACACAGGCACCAAGAGTTGAACATTCTGTAGGAATCGCCCTTCGTCCCGCATGGTTGACAGAGCATGACCTGTCCCTTTATTTTTATAGCTAGTCCGGTGTGTACACTGTTGAATCAACATACCCGTGCGTGTCCTCTTTTTCGGCTTGACTGAGTAGGGCTGCGTATATAGGAGCAGTTAGCCAGGAAGCTGAAAAATACAGGAGTGAGGGATGGGCCGCTATACCTACCGCGTCAATTCGCGCGAAGCGAATTTCTCCTCAGGTGGTGAACATTTTTTCTTTAATCTTTATGCAATGATTACCTCGTTTAGCCCCGAAGGCAATGCAGCAGGTGAGTTACAACGTCAAGAAAAACATCTTCGTTGATACGGCACACTTGTTCGCTTGATAAGCGATTACATTTACGGAAATCCATTTGATCAATAATATAATAAATAATATAATAAAAGGGGCACTGATCCTTCATTTTGCAGCTCTTGGGTTAACGCGCTTTTAACCATACAATGACGGGCTGGACATACACACAGAGCGCAGAATAAGAACTATTTATCTTCAGACGTTTTTTTCGCAGTTGTACACAGCGGATAGGCATCGCAGAAAACCTGAGCCATGAAAAAAAGGAAATATTCACATGGGCATGCGTATTAAACACCTAAGTTGATTTTGTAAAATGAGTTTCTCTTGAAGAATCATTAATAGATTGTGTGGCGATACATTAGTCTGTGTGTGCCTGTGTCATCATGTAAGATTCAGTTATGATTCGTTCTAATTTATCACAAACCAGTGACATGATTGTAGCCTTTTCAAGAAGTTTTGGGTGCACGTTAAAGAACCCCAGGTGGTCAAAATTTCCGGAGCCGTCCACTACGGCGTCTCTCATAATCATATGGTGGTTTTGGGACGTTAAACCCCACAAATCTAATCTTTTCAAGAAGTGGCGTACATTTACATTTCATTACATGTGATGCTGGATTGCCTGGATGCGTTATTAATTGACAATCATTTCGGTGATCTCTTAATCTTGTGTTTAAACAACTTTTCATCTGTCAAATGTATGTCCTACCTCATGGAGGAAAATGTCTGAAAATAAAATGGTTCTTAGTCTGCGCCCTGTCTTTGTGTATTTCCAGCCCGTCACTGTATGGTTAAAAGCGCGTTCACCAAAGATTCAACACCACCTATGGCCTATGTAACTTCTCCTATTTTGCAGCTGTTCCATGATTTGAATAGATTGATTGATATGTGGAGTTTAACGTTCCAAAACCACCACATGATTATGAGAGACGCCGTAGTGGAGGGCTCCGGAAATTTCGACTACCTGGGGTTCTTTAACGGGCACCCAAATCTGAGCACACGGGCCTACAACATTTCCTTCTCCATCGGAAATGCAGCCGCCGCAGCCGGGATTTGAACCCGCAACCTGTAGGTCAGCAGCCGCGTACCTTAGCCACTAGACCACCACGGTGGGGCTGATTTGAATAGGGGCTGGTGATGTTATGGCCTACCGTATATTTAGGCGCATATTACCGTACTAGTATGCATTGGCTGCCAGTACAGTTCGATACGTTGGCTAAAAAACAATGGTTCCTGTCGCTTCTTTTTGGCTATACTACTGGCAAGAGTCGGCCTAATCTTCCGGGTTTCTGCTAAATTACAGCTCCCGTTGAATAATAATATTATAAAAGGGACACCAAAGCGCAAAAAAAAAAACAAATCGGCTTGAATTGATGAATTATTCTAGGGAAACGTGTTAATTTCACAATATTAAGCTTATTAACCATAGAAAAAACGAAGGTGAAGATTCCATAGTTGAATTTCGTGCTGAAATGACTGCTCACGAACGTCACAGTGACGTAAAGTTGACATTAGTAGTGGGCATAAACAATGGGCTCATAAGGTACCAGAAGCAGCCGATGGTTAACTCCCATCGACATTTGGGTAGAACGGCGTTCGACGCGTTTCCATGGGATACTTATCAGAAAGTCGTGTGCGGATCTTGTGTAGGTGATAAGGGCTGAAGGAAAGGATCGATGTGCAGTAGTTAATTGTTTAGGAATAGCTCAGATTATTCACTGGACTGCGTTCCCACTCAGCAGGCTGTCATGATCGGCAAGTGCTAAACGAAATCGCACATTATATACGGCCACGGTTGTCACTTGCCATGATCTAGAAAGTAAGGCTATGGAATGCAGATATCCCGTGAGAATACGCCTAGACAAAGACCACTTTCCACTTCAGCGCAATAAATGATATCAGTTTATTTCCAACATAACAATGTGTGATACTACGGAGTAATGCACGATAAACGGAGTGCTCAACTTCACCATGCGCACGACTAGTCCGTATGCAAAGTCCACTTTTCAATGCGTGCTTTTTGCTTGTCCATTGCGACACATCAGCACAGAACATGTACCAGAAACACACTGACAAGAGTTGATGAGCAACACATGCCAATAAGCATGGACAGAAGCCGTTTGTATTTAGAGTCCTTACGAAAAAGGACGGACGGAGCAACTAGGAGAGCTGTCGTTGTCCAGAAAAGACGTACGCAACGGCCAGCGTGAAAAAGAAAAAGAACATGTAGCGGAATGCCGAAGGGCCTTTCTTCTTTTTGCTGAATGACGTACATCGGTCATTGAGCGGGTACATGATCCTGTGGCGCGAATCGAGGATGGCCTGCCGCGCTCCGGACCACGAGTGGGGGCCTTCTAGTCTGAACTGGTACGGCACACAGGGTCCAAGAAGGGCGCGGAAGAGTTCGTTATCCGTGAAGAAGTACTTGAGGATGTTGGGTCTGGCGCCGATCTGGCTGGCCAGCTCGTCCATATAGTTTATCCAGTCCACTTGGATCGTGTGGCGCGGCGACGCCACGTAGCGGTGCCGCATGGACTCCGACTTCTTGCGTATGTTTTCGTACATGGCCTTCTCCGAGGGCAGCGAACGTTTGTTGGCCAGCAGCTCGGCCAGCCAGCGGCTCTGCACGATAGAAATTGAGATTGGCAATCCATCAGGGAAAAAGAAACATTTCGTTAAAGAATGGGTAGATGTCGAATTCTGGTATGCACGAGCCACAAAGAAGTCCTCTCAGGGCTTCGTGGCATCACATTGGTTGTGCGTGCTGAAAATACTGCATGCTATGAAAACAAGCAACGTGATAGTTTGGGGTGATGCATAGTTTCGCCTTTTTGTTTTAGTTTCAACACTGCGTAGCAATTAGCCACCGGTATTCTAAACTGTCATACCACTGCCATGGCTTTGTAGTTACATAATGACATGAACCGACTCACCTGCAACTCGGCGATGGGGAATATGGCACCGACCGGCTGGATAAGGCCGATTAACGCCAAAGTTGGATGCCGTAGATGGGGTGGGAAAACGTACTTGTACAGCTGCACCTGGTTGTCCACTACCGACACCACATCCTTTGGCAAGAAAGGGAACTTGATCTGGTAACCCGTGGCCAAGATGACGTCATCCAGCACAGTCGCCTGTAACATCACGTATACTTCCTTTTTAACGGTTTTCACGCTAAACGAGGCCTGTCTCCTGCCGTTGCTATCTGTATCTGAACATTCTCGAAACCATGTTTTGAAAGCTGCTTGGCTGTATCTCACAGGCAGTAAATAATGCCCAAATCGCGCGGTTGTGTTTCCTTCTGTCCGCTCTAGTCAATTTTGCATATGACGGCACCAGGCGCCATCAACAATGTTTAGTTTTGAGATAGGTGCATGGCGAAGACACCAGCACAGCTTGCGGCAAACTGTCCAAGCACCATCCGTGCGTTAAAAAAATTTCTACTAGCTGAAAAATTCGGCCACGGTGTTCAAGACGTTCAATGGAAGCCCGTTGTTCTATTTTACATGTTGAAAATCGATATTCCGAGTGTTCCTAGAGGCGGAGCTTCTGAAATGTCTATTTTATTGTGTTACGTAAGTTACATAAATCATTGCTTTTCTTATGCTGTTTGAATTGGCTGAAGCCATCTTCTCAGACGTAAACTTTCGGCGACAGCGTCGCCTTGCGTGGACCATAATATGGCGTGTTTAATGACTGAAGCGATTTCCCGACCACCTTTCCACAACCTGCTATAGGTAAATCACCTACCATACAGACACAGGTTGGCATCCATGGTGTTCGGTAACGAACTTTCTGGAAAACTGCGAGTCAACAGCGTGAAAACGGGGTGGTGGAACAGACAACACAAGCGCTGACGAAGAAGTGTGCACACGTTTATTAGGTTGGTTATCACTGTGACAGCGTCACAGTCCATGTTTTTTGTTTATTGTTAGCTCTTATTCTTGGTACATACTTTACAACGCAATAAACTTGCGCACAGTTGTTCATCAGCGCTTGCGTTGTCAGACTCCCAGCATAATGTACTGGCCCTTCAAGACACTCTTCCTGGCAAACTTTAAGCAAGATTCCGATATAACTGTCATTGAAATGTAATTTTTAAATAGCTACAATTAATCTTTATTTATTCATGAACGTAGTAGTTACACTAGCAGATAAAAAGCGCTTACGGTCACAAAAAAAAAACCACTAACACGACTCTTCGGCACAGTTGAACGACAGGGACGCTGCAGTTCTGGGGGCAGAGGCTGTATTTATACTTAAGTTGCAATCGCCAATAGTATATTTACGTTTCATAGACATATTTTCTGCTCTTGCACCTTCTACTAGAGGCGCAGTTGTATGGGTTTCTTTTGGTGACGCTTCGACCATACTTATGCCATCCTCAACAACTTATAACCCTGACGCAGATTGAATGACAGTGGGATGCATGTTTTCAGAGAGAAGTTGCGACAGCTGGCTCTTGTCAATGATCAGCTGCTACGAGCCATACAGCCTTCACTGCGCTGCACAAAATCGGTGTTACACACTGAAGCCGTTCACTGGAAGGACACCTTTTCCATGTTCACATTTGGAAGAACCTTAGGAGTATCAAAACCGTTCCGTAAGCTATCGCCAGTGGCGTATCCAGAAGGCAACACATTGGGCCCTCCCCACCCCCCCCCCTCCTCCCGAATTTTCGTCGTGACGCCATCAATGCCGCATCAATTGAATATTCCTCATCGAGTGCTGCCGAGCAGGTAACGATCGCCAGTGCTCTTCTCGACGGCAGGCGTGTGAACACATTCAGTGACTCCCAGGCAGCCGTCCGTGCCTTCGCCGTCGGTGCAATTGTCAAGGAAGCACGCCATATTCTCGATGAAAAAGACATCTCTAACCGCATCTTGACGTGGTTCCCAGTTCACATGGGCCCTTTTGATCATGAGGCCCCACCAACTTCAATGACCTGGTCTACTCCAAGGCGCGAGGTATGACGTTCCGTGTCCACGGTGGTTCTCCCCAGCCCACGACGTTGGACAATAGAGATCAGCCCACGACATACAATGAGATTACGCAGCACTTCTACTTAAGCAGGAGGGTCACCCCCTTCCTCACAGAAAACCACACAGAGCCCATACAATAACAACGCTCAGACTCACAAACGGATTCATATCCAAATCTGGCCTTCTTTGACAAGCTTTACCCCAATACTTACACTACCAGCTTATGCCCCCGTTGTGGGGAAGTAGCTAACATAGATCATATACTCTGGTGATGCCCCTCATTACTGGGCAGCGATCAAGCCGACCTGGCCAAGTGGCGCTCCACTATCAGAAGCTCCAAGGGGGATCAGCTTTGGGCCGTGCAGAGAGCCCACTATGCGGTGGTCGGGCTTACACTGCCCGTCCCAACGTGGGAGAAGCCGCGCTAGTCGCGTTTCTCAGGACAAATAAAGTTCCTTCATCTATTAATTCATGACGTGCCAAGCACAAAGTGCCAAGTGATACCATTCTCCGACTTGGCCCCCCTGTTGAAATAAAAAGCCCCCCCCTTCCCCCCCCCCCAAAAAAAAATCTGCCCACGCCCTGGCCATCACGTCAGCAACGTTTGTCATTGCGTCAGCAACATTTTGAACATGTTGGGTGCAGTTATCAACAGCTTACAAGTGTTATCAGAGATACGAAAGCTTGAGGGGCCATACATTTTTCCGGTCTTCACGACTGTTCTTACCTTGTCGTCACCTTCAAAGAGCACACCATCTTCGGTGAACTCGACGATGTTCTTTTTGACTTGAACCTTGCCGCTGAGTATGAGGTTGGGAAGCGCGTCATTGACGGTAGGATGTTGAGCGTTGTAGCGGTGTTTGGGCTTGAGTCCATACGCCTCGTGGTTGAAAAAACTGTTGAGAATGTTCTCGACGTAGTCGTTGGCCACAGACTCGGGCACAAGGCTCTGGATGTAGTTCTTCAGCCGCGTGGCTAAGAATATGTCGATGGGCATACCATTGGGGCCAACGCGCTTGGCCACCCATGCACCTCGTCTAGTGGACAGGTACGTCTGCGAGATCGAACATGTGTGAAGGTAAACAAGTGATGAAAAAAAGCTGAATTCAGCAGATCCTACGTACCATTAGAACCGGTGTTATGCGAAGCATGCGACGAGGTGACTGGGTTGTAAGCTTATTCAGAGGAACGTTACGCAAAGACGACAAGGATATGTGCAAATGTTGTACGCACAAAACAGGTTCATATATATTATATAACCAGTTCCTTACAGTTACGTAACGATTCCAACATTAAAATGGGTATTACCTCTATCAGAAGTGGTAAGCTGTATGTAACGCTAGTGCTTGCGAGGATATGATAGCCGTGGATAGTGATATATAGACCAGCTTCAGTGAATGGCGCTTAACTACAATTGACGTTAGCTCGAAGTGATGCATCGGGCCACACAACGCGAAGTCTCGGCAAGTCTCGCTGCTTGCATGATCTCACCGCAAAAGGTCGCGTGTTGGGCTGACACGGCTGGCTTCAAAACGATTGAGCTTGGCATGGCTGGCTGCATGAGGCAATGCTCCCTCTATTTTTTTCCCTCTATGTTAACAGGATAGTCCGTGCAAGCACAGCCATGGCGTTCGTGGTGACTTGCTTTCTCTGTCGTGTTCGTGTTTGCACACCCTGTCTCTTTACCCCGTAAGCCTCTTCTATCACGCTTACCTCAATGGCAACGTAACTGACGTCGACGACGGCGTCGACCGCCGAATTGCCGATGCCCACCACAGCGACCCGGTGATTCCGGAAGCTGTCGGCGTTCTTCAGGCTGTGCGTGTGCACGATTCGACCCCGAAACTTCTCCTGGCCCTTGAAGTGCGGCACGTTCGGATACACGTGATGACCGACGCACACGGCCACGGCGTCGAACGTCTCCGTGCGGTCGGTGTTGGTCTCCAAGTCCCTGACGAGCACGTCCCAGCGACCAGTCTTCTCGTAATCGGTTGCTGGCGTCACCTGCACAACGTCGTGCTTTGTCTTGACGTGCTTGGTGATGCCGAAGTGGTCGGCGTAGCTGCGGAAGTAGCTCAGCATCTTGGTGTTGTGCATGTAGTTGGGGAGGTCCTTGGGCGGTGGGAAGTCACTGCATGAAGGGAAGGATGAATGAAAAATATGCATGTATACACGTTTACATTGGTATAGACTGCACAGCGAAACGGACGCGTAAGAAGGTTAACGATTGTTTGAATTATATGTTGATTTATTATCTGGTTAGTGTGGTTATCTATTTATCAGATCAGACGATAACGTTTCCAAAGACAAATCATTCGGTCTGGAAGAGAGCATTTATGATAATGACACGCCCAAGCTTACCGACGTGCCCAAGGTCCAAAGGTTGCAGCTTGGGCGCGTCGGTGAGGGTTCCTTTGAAACCCGTCAAATGCCATAGGCGCAGTCGCAAAGCGCTTTTTGGCTTGGCCAGTCTCTTTCCGGTCATCCTCCCCATGGTTTCCAGACAAGTTGTCGAGTGGAAGAACGTAAGCGTATGAAATATGGGTAGATTACTTAGTCACCACGCACTGTGGCTTACCTAAATGCGCTCATCTCTTTGCTAGTGTTGATGATGGTGGTTCGCATCACAGACGCTTGTCCCTCGACGTCATCTTCGTGGTACGCCCAGAGGCCTCCTGTGTCCGCGGACCGCTCGTAGAGTACCACGTCGAAGCCGTAGTCGAGCATCTGGCGCGCACACGTCAGGCCGCTCGAGCCGGCGCCCACGACGCACACTTTTTTCTTGGACATGGTACGATGTGGTGTCGCTGCCCTGCTGGGTCTGTGTAGCGCCTTCTCTCAGGGGAGGCCACGCCACGAGCCGTAACTGTAAGGGAAGACAACAACGGTCACCTTTCGGGAATGGAAGGAACATTGATTGATTGATTTGTGGGGTTTAACGTCCCAAAACCACCACATGATTATGAGAGACGCCGTAGTGGAGGGCTCCGGCAATTTCGACCACCTGGGTTTCCTTAACGTGCACCCAAATCTGAGCACACGGGCCTACAACATTTCCACCTCCATCTGAAATGCAGCCACCGCAGCCGGGATTTGAACCCGCGACCTGCGGGTCAGCAGCCGAGTACCTTAGCCACTAGACCACCGCGGCGGGGCAATGGAAGGAACAGGAATGAGAGGAGAGGCAGGGGGCTTAACCGGTCTACAACAACTGACGTGCTACCTTATACACTAGTGAAAAGAATAGGAAAGTATAAAGGAGAAACTCTGTGTGTGCTGCCCACTTTTTGCGAAAGAGTCGTAAATAAGAATATTAAAGATACCAATACTATATTTGTTTCCCAGTAGATTTTCGGGATAGCATGCAGCAATCTCAGCCTTCATTACCCACTAAAAAAAAAAAAGCTCTCCAGCACATGTAAACGTGATTCGTAAAACAACCAGAGGAATCGGTACGACGAATCAGTATAATGACCTCTGCATAGGTTGATTCACTTGCTTTAAGTGGTTGTGAATAACAGTGGGGCTTCAAGAAAAAAAAAGGGCCAAACATTATTCCACAACGACTGTTTGTTCGAACCGTAAAGAAACATTGTACAGCCGAAGACTCCAAACGTCCTCCAGGAATTTCTCAATTATCAAGTGAATCTGAGCACGCGAGCGTTGTAGTCCGAATATGTCTGCCAGGGCCAGGGGTCAAGGCCACCACTTTTTGCTGAGCAGAAGTGAACACCGCTTGCACGAAAGAGATAGAGATAATATGAGATAAGGAACGGAGTGCCGTTGCCCGGAGGAGTTTCCACTTAGCTTGGTAGCTCGGGAGGAAATCCCAGGAGGCGATAAGTTGCGTTTAGAGTGTTGAGTAAGCTTGGAGGGTAGTTCAACGGTTGTTGCCGTCTTTTTTTTGTTTTGTTCAGATTATCCCGGACTCATCCGCCACAGAACGAACATCATTCTTGAATCCAGTATGTAATTCAGTATTATTACAACAAAACCTAGGCAATAAAGTGAAGGCTATATTTTCACATTTTTGCCAGCACACTTACCATGACACGGTCATAACGCACACACGCGCACACGCGCATACACACGCACACGCATACACACACGCGCATACACACATGCATATACACACATGCACATACGCACATGCATACACATACGCACATACACACATGCACATACACACATGCATACACATACACACACACACATACATACACATACATACATATTTTGTATAACGACTGTTATTAACGAAATGAAAACATTTAAACGTTAGCCATATTATTTGAGGCTGTGAACGCAAAAAAAAGAAAATTGCGGTTTCTTGCAGTTGCTCTTCTTATTGTAAAACTTGTCCTCACACGACAGCGTTACGAACCATCTATGTACTACGTGACGCAAAAGTATGTGATACAAAAAAAATGTCTACACCTCCAACGAAAGCGTATGATGCCTGTTGAATCTCTGACAGGTAGAATAAATTGCTTGCTTAATATGTGCATGGCGTTAAGAATACCATCTCGGAGAAAAGATCGTCAAAGTATAAAACCTACAGGATTAGATCTATTACAGGGATTAAACTGTACGGAGTAAACGGACTTGAAAACCCGGATACGATACGTCAGGATAGAATTACGACAAAGAAACATATTGCGTGGTAATTTGCACCTCCCTTGCATGCACCTTTCAGTACTCTACATACACACGTCTCCGTAGGGTCATTTGTTTACGAATCGGAGCCGAGTATCTTGCAATGGCCGCCCTCGTTATGCCTCACTCCACAATGTCGTTGTTCTGCGCTGTCACAATTGGCGATTAGTGGACGCTGAAAGTGTCCCTACTTTGGTTCCTTGAACGACACAGCCGTTTTTGCCTCCGATCAAACGAACGAGACAGGGATTTCCGGCAATGCACGTTCCAGCCCCACATAGCTGAACAAACACTACCGACTTAGCCATTAAAACAGCTGCCTCGTAGGTAAACACACAAACTCACCCGTGCTGCCAACAGTGCCTGTTCTGTACGGAAGGGCTCGACAGGGTTCGGAAGGCCCGGATGGAAACCGACCTTGTGCATGTAGTGCTTCGGGATGTCTAATCAAAGCGTGGTCCGGGGAAACACGAGAACTACTGCGCAGTTGGCGATAACGCCCTCTCAGAGAAGGTTATCGAAAGAAGTCGCAGAGGAGCTTGTCGACCTCTCCGGCGCCCGTTTTAGATTTCTGCTGTTTTGAGGAGCGCGTATCTTCGACCGTTGCCTCTCATCTCCTCGAAGGAAAACAGTCTGCGCTGTTGCAACGATGCTCGACGCGCGTGGCTGGCACGTGCGCGATCGGCGTTCCATACACGGCAACAACATCAGCGCGCCGATGTTGCACATCGGGCTGAAAGAGTATATGAAACGCGTGTTCTATGACGAATATGAATTATGCTCTTTTGAAGAGGCACGGCTAACGTTTTGATCGTTTACTAAGCAATATCTGTCCAACGAGTATTGCTACTGACGCACATGATGTAGTGGAATGGGACGTGCGTGTGTTAAAGAACCCCAGGTGGTCAAAATCTCCGGAGCCCTCCACTACGGCGTCTCTCATAATCAAATGGTGGTTTTGGGACGTTAAACCCCACAAATCAATCAACGTGCGTGTGTGTTGCAGAAGGTTTAGATAGAATGTTGGAGGTTGAGGTTCTCCCGAGTGGCCCAGGCAGGCGGTCGCAAACGTCGTCTTTTCGAAGAGCTGCTCTTTGAGAGAACCGTACTGTATAGCTCATGAAGAGTCCGAGATGTTAATCTACATATTTACAGTATGACGATTCGAATCGGGAACGCCCTCCTCAGGCATTCGCCTGGCGTTTTTACTCCGTTCGCAGTCCCTAGACGCCAGGCCTAGGCAAACAAGGGACGACGTTTTCATTCAATCAGGTCTTTCATTCAAACTTGAGCGCAACGTCATGCATGTCGCTGCAACGTCGCCCTTCGAGGGAAGCTTTCTCGTGGGTGAAGACTTTCCGAAAGTGTTTGAGCGGACTCACTTTTAAATGGCAGTTTATTTTCCACCAACGCGACGCTGTCAAGAAAATTTGACATCAGCAAGAGGTGGGCACCAAAATATTCTTCAGGCGGTGCCAGTATTTCGCTGTTTGTGCACTTTTTTAAATGTGAACAAAACGCACTTCGATCGTTTCTATCTGCATATATATCTGCCTAGCTGCCCACGTCTGGATACCCTCATTATTTACTCTTTAACTCGGTGCACACCACAAGTGGCATAAATGTTTGACAAACGACTTTTTATCCATGACATGGATAATGTGAAAATCCTGGCACGTACGTCTTCAAAACCTTTCTTCCACAAACTTGTGGAACATACCCATATAACACTAGCCACGTTATGTGCCACAGGTGATTGGCAGTTTATAGATACCTAGGAACGCCGAGAACAGTCATTGGTAATTTAAATGCGAGGATGTTAAGGAAAAACGACATCGGAAGCCCATAGACTGTCGCGGCGCCAAGCGGAATTCAGGAGCGTCCTTTCTCAAGGATGGTCAGTAGGCAGACGCTCCCTTGTTCGACTGAGCTAGCCTCAGCCACCTCAGGGTTAACGCATTAGCAGAAAACTAGCAGTAACCACTGTGTATGTTTCCTACATCAGAGAACAAAGTCCGTGACACAATAAATTTGATTCGTTCATGAGAGATGCGAAGTTTTCGTGAAATCATACGCGGCAACTCGCGCTTTCGATGATAACCAACATATCAGCTTCGCAAGGTTTTCTGTAGCCACATAGGTTAGTTAATTGTTATTGTATGACCTTCGCAGTTTAAACTCACCTTGTTTGACGTGCGTACAGCATTCGTCAGCGCTTTTGTAGTGCATGAATCCCATAACTCTGCACGCGGATAGTCGCGCAGGCTTGCGACTTGCTTTTCCTTGGTCAACGATGCGCTACGTCTTTTTTATATGTTTGTTGATAGATGGTGGTACACTGCAAGCGATTCGATTGTTGAGGGTTTCTGCAGAACACACCTACGCTTCAGGGCTAAATGTTGTTCTCCGCGCTAAGATGAACGAGGTGAGCGAAGCGGTGGTGGTGTTGTCGAAGTCGTTCGACGATGGGGATTACTCAGATTGCTTTCAGCAGTAATGTTGAAACAAACGGTTTTGACAGCGAGAATTTTTTACTGACTTCAATAGGCTTTCAACGCACCGAGAGTGACAGCCACGATGAACCATCAGCTGCCAACTCACGAGGAGCGAGTTGCACTTCACGTCCCCTCGTGCGTTATTGTTTTTTCCCAATCGTAAGTCACTTTGACTGTATATAATGTATAATATCGTTCAGTCAAGTCAAAAGAAAATAGTTTTTCTTGTGCGTTGCAATTAACCAAATTGCTGTGGATATTAAACAGCGCCGCACGCCGCCAACACACTCGAGATCGACCAGTGAGGCAAAACGGTTAGAGGGATGAAACGCGCAGTTATGACTATAATCGACGCCTCTCTGATAAATTCTTCTGTACTTTGACGGTACCTTACGAACGGCGTTGTTGTTCGACAAATTTTCGCAATAGCGGCGTTGCGAAAAGCATACGTGTTTATTGCTTTCGATATTCATGTTTTGATCACGCTCGTGGAACCTGCATTACACGAGTGCGGTGAATTGCGCATGGCTAGCGAATTGCGCATGGCTGTGACGAAAGCGCTATTTGATGGACTGTTATATGCTTGTGTTTCGTTGAAAAGGCAATTCCATATTCCTGACAGCGTAAGTAATGACGACGGCGTAATATGTTTGTAAACCAACGCTATACGTCAAACAAACATCGGGTCCCGTGCAACCGCGATGGTGATATAGTCGCTAGCGGCCTACAACTGCGGCAAATCCGTCAGGCAGGCTCGGTACATACTCCCTATGAGTGCAATTCGATTCATACGTTAATTCTAGTTCGTGCATTTTTCTTCAGCACGCACAGGATTTCGCGAAGCATGCCCGGTAATAAAGCTGAAATATAACCTTTCACACCGCGGCAAATAATCAGGTGGCGAGCTTCCGTTGTTTCAGCAAGTACCTTGGTCTCATATACATTTCAGTGCAGCTTACGACTTTAACCAGATAAAATGACACGGTCCGTACGCCCACACGTAATATCTGTTCCTATGCGAGCAAACGGGTTTAACTTCCTCCGGGCGCCATATTGAATCGTACAGCGCGCCACCTATAGTTCGTGGGCATTGCGAATAAAAACCAGGATCCCAGCGGAAATCGCCACCAAGCGTTCTGCGAGGCAGTCAGGTTTTCTACCACAGCCATGCTAGGGCTTTAAACTGCTTTAAAAAAAGATCATGTGCAGTCGCAAATGTCGGTGCAAGGCCACTTGTGGTGTCGTTGCTGATTACCCATTTTTATAAAAAAAATAATAAATTACACATTTATGTATTCCTATGATACAGACATCACGCCGGATTAACGGTAACCGTGTAGGTCCAGGATAGGCTCCATTTTTATAGCCGTCTAAAAGCATTACATTTGCATACCTATATATAATTCAGAAAGCTATATTCAAGCATTTCCCGACCACGGAGGAATATGATAACCAAAGTTCCCTATGATATTCGCCCTATCACACCGTAAAATGCACTTCTTTTCGATAACACGGACTTATGTGATTTAACGGAAGAGAGTACTGACGTCACGTTAAAACAAGTTATCCTTCAAACGCGAGTGTAGTCGACGTGCCTGATAAGGCCACGATGGGCCTTATCATCATCATCGTCGTCATCATCATCATCACCATCATCATCAGCCTGACTACGTCCACTGCAGGACAAAGGCCTCTCCCATGTTCCGCCAGTTAACCCGGTCCTGTGCTTGCTGCTGCCAATTTATACCCGCAAACTTCTTAATCTCATCTGCCCACCTAACCTTCTGTCTCCCCCTAACCCGCTTACCTTCTCTGGGAATCCAGTTAGTTACCCTTAATGAACAGCGGTTATCTTGTCTACGCGCTACGTGCCCGGCCCATGTCCATTTCCTCTTCTTGATTTAGTTATGATATCGTTAACCCTCGTTTGTTCCCTAATCCACTCTGCTCTCTTCTTGTCTCTTAAGATTACACCTACCATTTTCTTTCCATTGCTCACTGCGTCGTCCTCAATTTAAGCTGAACCCACTATACTATACTATACTATACACTATACTATACTACACACACTATACTATACACTTACGCGAACACGTTGGTCAACCGCCTATTGCTTGGCTCAAAGCAACAAAAAAATAAATCGGGGAAGGGGGAAGCATATAGATAATAGTTTCAGCTGCAGGGAAGGGTGGTCGTGTAGGGAAAGGCGGTCACACAACGTGAAACCTGGGTACGGGCGGATCATGCAGGGTTTTGAGAGATTTGTTTGGTGAGGCACTATAGGTGGTGCCAAACTTGAAAACGGACACCTAAGGAAGGATGTTTCCCCTCCAATAACATCCTCGGAAAACTGCGTTGGAATGCAGCTTACCCTATATAAGGCGCTCATTCTTCCCTACATGCTCGATTTCAGTTCCCCACGGCACGTAAGGAAGGGCGTTCCTGCTCCGCTAACATCGTCGGATATTTGTTGGGCTAACTGTTGCCTTGTTCGGTTTAGTGGACCGGTGGTGAGTGGTGGAATTTACCTATTGTGGTGAATACCCGTTTTTATGACGAACCGTGACTACATGACACACTGTGACGACAGAAGACGCCGCCAAGCCTAAGGTACTTCGCACCTAATACTTCACTCCTCTTTATGTCACTGCCCGCTATCGTTGTTGCCTGTACTTGTAAGGCAAGATAAGTAGCACATAGCGAAACGCGACACGAGTAGTCCACGTGCGAGTGCAGTGCATGTATGCGGAAGTATATGCGTATGTTATCTATACGTCATCGTTGAGTTCACACAGGGCGGGAACGAGGCTGTCCGGTCGTTGACTGTGTCAGGTTCAATGAGCTGCGTTAGCATCAATGAACTCTTTTCATGGAAATCACGGCATTGACATCATTGGTTTTGAGCGAAAAATCGTCACCCTGTCCGTGATTGAAAAATGTAGAAAGATGCAGATAAAGTAAATAATCAAAATATTCGGTTCGAGTAAGAGAAACTGAGAATCAAACCCAGGCTGTCTGCGTGGCAAGCAGGCGCTCTTCCACATAGCCACGCTTTCACAAGAAACTGCTTTGGGACAGAACACTTTATCAATGTCATATAGTAGAAGTGGTAGAAGAACAGACTAGCGTGGTGAAAGCATAGACTTGCGCCACACGTGAAAAGCGTGAATTGTGCAATGACTCTGTGCATTCGAAAGACCCACCATAGGCACCAAACGCATCAACAAAGTGAACAGCGGCGTAGATTAGCGCGCCTTACGGACGCGAGCTTTTTACGACCCAAAACCAAGACATGATTACGAGAAACGCTGTAGTTCAGGGCTCCGGAAATTTCGACCACCTGGTGAGGATGTAGTTTTAAACGGCCAATGTTTGCACACAGTCATTCGTTTCCTTGGGGAATGGTTGAGGCATGTACCGAAAACTGAAGCGTGGCTAGGAATTGAGAATACAATGTGGACGGGGCCTGATTTTGATATTGCGTTGTATTCTTCAAAGCGAAGCTCAAGTGTCTTCAAAGCTTTTGTGGCCTATACGATAACACGATAGATCGCAATTTTTATAGATGTCCCTGGAAATGTTAGCCTGGCTTATCGCCTGGCTATAACACGTAATTTGCACCTACATATACGCCTGCACCCCCCCCCCTTTATTCTTTACCCTAAAATGGCCCATCCCCCATGATTCAGGTGTTCATTTTTTTTACTCGGGGCCTTCATGGGTGAGTGTAACAAGAGAATCGGGGTATGCAATGGAGGAATTGCTTGCAGTAGAAACCGCAGTAATAAAGAAGGTGCTGTGGGTGGTGGTATCAGCATTACTGGACTAAAAGTCAACTTTCCTGCACTTCTGGGTGGCCACGCGGGAAGCTATTCTTCCAAACGATGACCAGTTGTTTTACGCCTTAGTGACTTCAGGTGAGTTCATCCCATGTCAATCTTGAGAGAGTTGATCACAGTGATATAAAAAAGTATAAGACTATAAAAAGAAATGATAAAGCTAAGGAAAAAGGGTCATACTGTTGTAACTAGGTACCATTATACAATAGTTGATGTTCGTGACTGTAATATAGCAACACCGATAACATAGCAGGAAAGTTGACAAAGTTCAGTAAAGTTGATACCATTACCAACAATGTAGCGCCACAACGTGGATGTATCTTAATTGCTATGTAGCGCAAGTTCCTACTTCTTGGCAACAATGAAGTCAGCTGCACTTGCAATCTGTGATAGCAGATCATTCCAATTAATTGGTGACTCGATCGAGGTATGAATTCATGATCGAAATACCCCATGCTACAACTAATTCGTTTGACTTTACGTGAACGATCGCTGAAAGGAAAAGACCGTTGACAATGGCATGAAACAATCATCATGCAAAAATGAGTGATTCTATAAGTTAGTTAAAGAGACAGTGAAAGGCGAGCGATTTGATAGCGGCACGATAAGACTTCTTTGTCAGAACATCAACTTAAAAACGACACGCGTGAGTAGCACAAATATTCCGAGACGATCAAATGTGGCACAGAGCGATTTGGAGGTGATTCAATGTGATGCATGGACCAAGTGTGTTTGGTAAAGGTCCTGAATAGTGTTAGGCCTGTGGTACGTTGGTAAGCGATTATCGACAGCTCAATTATATTAAACTCGTTAATTAATTCTTGACGTCTAACATCCCAAAACCACCATATGATTATATGAGAGACACCGTAGTGGAGGGCTCCGGGAATTTATACTGCATGGGGTTCTTTAACGTGCACCTAAATCTGAGCTAAATGGCCTCAAGCATTTTCTCCTCCACCGAAAATGTGGCCGCCGCGGCCGGGATTCGATCCCGCGACCTGCGGGTCAGCAGCCGAGTACCTTAGTCACTAGACCATCGCGGCGGATATAACACGAGACTCGATCTCGATCGAAAATGTTTATTTATACAATGATAAAAAAATTAAAATAAGCAATTCTTTGGGTGAATTTAGCTCTTTTTTTTATTGCGACCTAATTTCCTTATGGCATAACATTGCCATGTATATGTTTATTAAATGTGCCCCTTTAGGCCGGTATTGAGTATGAAGTGAAGCAGTGTAGTGTGGAATCTGTTGTCTTGTATCAAGCGAAAGGATAGAAACATGGGCTTGTTGGTATAGTTCTCAATCGTTCAGCGAACTAGGAGCGCGGCCACACACAACATGCAGGGGAAGAACTGCTGTGTGGTTCTTCCTCCGTGCTGTGTTGCCGCGCTACCAGTTCGCTGAACTCATATGTATCCAGCGGTCATAACTGGGCGTGTCACTGTAACAAAGGCCAGCTTGCCGGAGACGACGGGAGTGTTCTGACTGCAACCTTCGGCATGTCCACTTAAGATGGTAAGCGTTTATACTTGCGTCACTTGAATGTAGCAGTACGGACACGTGACACCCACTGGTAAATGTGACTGGTTTTACGTTGAGATGGCATCCGTTGTTAGGCCCCTCTTCCACCCCCTGCCCGAAGTCTCCTAAGTACGACTTCCCTTCTCCTCAGTTAGGTGAAGGGGGACGGAGCACACATTGTGGTTATAAGAGGGAAAAGAAGAGAAAAGTGAGCCCCGTAGCTGTCTGCGTCAGCGTGCGACACCTCAACAGTAGCTCACAAGGGATGGGGGTGAGGAGCGATTAAAAGGATAGGATTAAAGGTATATACATAGAGAGAGATGCGCAAGGACATCGAGCGACGACTTATGAGAGATAAGACGGAGCAGGCACGCCGGGGAATAAGAGCGCGTGCATCCTGGCGGAGAAAATTTTAACGGGCTCGAATTGAGTCGCGGGATTGAGGTGGAAGGGGAATAAATGAAACGTCTGTCCGTTATAGGAAAGCCGTGTGCCTACTGGTCACCCGAAATGTTGTGACAATTCACAGCATGGCCTTGAATACAGTGAGCTGAGACGCAATTGACTTTATTACGGTTCATGGTACATATCGTCTCGCAGTTTTCCGTTACTTGGTGAACTTCTTTGAGAGCCTGAACGGAAGTAGCTTCGGAATATTGCTCAATTTATTCGTTTGTTTAGTGCGTTGGGGGCGCGTATCTTTTGATTTGATTATGTAACACGTTCGTGTGCTATGCTTGACCGGGTTTACACAAAATTTTTTCTTCTTTTTTTCAGTTGATATTTGTAAATATCTTCGTCTGTGTGCTGTCGACGCATTACAGAGTTATAGCACTTATACAACATTATAAAGCTAGCGGATATCCGCGGGTCGTTACGGGGGCCAATTCTAGCGCCCGTATTCACATAAATTTCTTACGCTAAAATATTCCAAGGAGAATACTTGAGCCAATCACGATGCTGGACATATGAACAGCTAGCCGGCTGACCAATGGGGAAACGTACTTACGTAACAGAATTTTTGTGAATTTGGTCTTAAATTAGTTGGCAAGTCGCGATTCCAACCGATCCGGTCATGCAGGCATCCTATTAGCGAACTCGGCCGTGGGCAGCGGGGATGGGAATTCAACGAAATAAATGTGTGTTGTGAACCAGCCACCCACCCGCGTTCACACGCAGTGCTGTAGGAATTTTCCTAGCTTGCTTCTATCGGCCAGCGTTAAGGAATCGTCAAACACTTGAGGTCATGCATCGCCTGGATTGTGCGGTATCTGTCAGACGGACAGACATCTGCAACGTAACCGTCTCAATGGAGCAGACCAGTTTATCACTGTGGGAAACGAAGTATAAGTCTTTTCCATGAGTCCTCGCAGTGGAATACGTGCGCTTCGCTGACAGTAATTCTGCTTGCAGCCAGCATTCTTTTTCCTTCTCTCTCTCTCTCTCTTTGTGTAGGTGACAGCGCGCACACAAGCAAGCATACGTGGAATAGGCACTTCAGCGATGAGCCGAGTAAGAAAAGACGCGGGTGCTCACGTCTAGAAGCGGTACAGTGCACGTATTATGTGCTATACGCCTTAAGTTTTCCTGTAGACCGTAATCAGTGGATAGTGATTGGGTGACGGGACTGTTGCATTTTTACATCACATTATTGGTGCATTGTCTGTCACGTAGTATGACCATTTTGTTTTTACTAATATTTTACTTCTACTTTTTTTACTTTTCTATTATGCTTACTCTTATTCCTTGCTTAATACCATAATTAAATTATATACATGTTTGTATTTTTGTTAAAGTTTATTTCTTTTCTTCAGCATTTCTCGTCTTTCTTTAAGTACATTGTGGCTTTTAAATCATGGGCCTCATGTTACCGTGAACCGTTATACAAAATGAGGGCAAAGTGCCTGCTTGTCTCAATGAAAACGTGGCCAGTTATTCACATACTTTTTTCATCCTTTATCCATTGCCCCACCACGGTGGTCTAGTGGCTAAGGCACTCGGCTGCAGACCCGCAGGTCGCGGGATCGCATCCCGGCGGCAGCGTCTGCATTTTCGATGGAGGCGGAAATGTTGTAGGCCCGTGTGCTCAGATTTCGGTGCACGTTAAAGAACCCCAGGTGGTCGAAATCTCTGGAGCCCTCCACGACGGCGTCTCTCATAATCATATGGTGGTTTTGGGACGTTAAACCACCCATATCATCAATCCTTTATTCATATCCCCTTTTCATCCTTAGAATGCGGCACACCATTCACCGGCGACACTCGCTGATATATACAGCGCCTAATGCCTCGAAGAGGTCTCTATTAATAGGCCCTGCAGCACTTCTTCTAATAGCCATGGAAGAGACTCACTAAACGAACTTAGTGCATCACGAGTTCACCACCGCGAATTTTTCTTTATAATCTGTCCAGTACAAAGAATTTGTCGCACGCTGCAATCGCAATCTCGCTCTCCTCTCGTTCCGACGAAAGCGCTGGAGGCTAAGCAGGGAGGGATGGCACGAGGAAAGAAAATACGTCACGCGCGTCTAGTGACCTTGAGCCCTTTTTCTCTTTTCTTCGCATATGCAGCTTCTCAGTGCGATCGCGCGCTCACGGGTGAACAAGTAGCGGCGTACCGCGGCGGCCCCAGTAATGACCGAGCGCGCCATGCTCAATTCAGCCAATGGCTGATACACATTCGCTGTGACATGTGATTTCTGAGCTTAGTGTCATTTGTAGAGAGACGAGAAAGCAATTTTTAACTGACTGAGAATTTATTGTAAGTTCCAGGCCACGTCTTGCGCTATACTTTACTAATATTTATACTAATATTTTACTAATATTTTATAATATTTTACTCGCGTTTTCTCGGGAGCCTCGACCACAAATCGGCAGCGTTTTGTGACCACGCTCTGGCGTTTCAGGGCCCCTTTGACAGCGACATGACAAGCCCAGCTTTCACTACACCTTCGTGGAAGGTTGCGTGTTCGTTCAATGCGTGCTTCCGTGTACTGATCGATTTTCCTGGAAAAAAGAAAGGTGATTTGTGTACAGGAGTTAGCCAGCTTATTGCCATATCGTAACCATCTGCCACACTGAGAAAGAGTTAGCTGCCGAGCGTGAAAGTTTACTGTGTCTGCGCGTGAGACCTAACAACGTGATCGATGTCTTCAGTATCTTTAGATGTGGTTGTGTACGAGTACTGCAGTAAAAAGGTGACCCTTCTCGCCAAGGGCAGATAATTGTACCGGAGGCAGTGCATGCGACCGTTATTTGATAGCGATCGACTTTTTCGTCCTTGCTAAACGCCGGAAACCTTGTCTACGGCGCGAGGCGTTCCTCAAAGGTGCACCCCGGTGGCGTATAGACGTGTGTAGTTTTAGGTCATGCACAAACGCACAACTGGAAGTCAAGCGTGCATTGAGATCATGCTACATATTATAACAGTGCCATTGTGTTCGAAATTAGGAGCACTGCTTGTGGAAGGTTCGTTCTTAGAATACGCGTACGGCAAAATGCAATGCTAATTGGGGCTGCTCTGGCAGGCTATGAAGGCTCGAGAAAGGGAGCAATACTTTCCCCCTCCCCCCCACCCATCATTCTATACAAAGCTGACGCCTCTGCCCCTGCAGCGTGCTGGTACGAGAAAATTCCGAGCCCGGCCAACGATGAAAGGATGTTCAGCGATTCTAGCTCACTCTTATGGCATCGTATTTACTAATATACCGGTTAAATACATGTATTATAGCACCTTGCAAGTGCAGGCGCATTAGCGACACCCCCTCACCCACAGTCCCACACATATCACAACAGTCACTGGGCACGTACGAAGAAAACCATTCACGTAGAACCAGCGCTAGAGGTTTAGAAAACACGAGACACGAGAAAAAGAAAATTCCCTGTGCTTCGGCAGGCAGGCTTCAATGTAGATTCCCAGCCTGTTCTAAAACGATAACAACATCCATTGTGTTGTTCGGTCGAATAAGGTCGCAAACTGTTGGGAATTCATTGAGCGTTTTCTGAGATTTAGCCCCGCCGCGGTGGTCTAGTGGCTAAGGCACTCGGCTGCTGACCCGCAGGTCGCGGGTTCGAATCCCAGCTGCGGCGGCTGCATTTCCGATGGAGGCGGAAATGTTGTAGGTCCGTGTGTTCAGATTTGGGTGCATGTTAAAGAACCCCAGGTGGTCGAAGTTTCCGGAGCGCTCCACTACGGCGTCTCTCATAATCGTATAGTGGTTTTGGGACGTTAAACCCCACATATCAATCAATCAAACCATCGTTTTCTGAGATTTAATTGTCTCTAAACATCTGACGCCTAGTGTACGTTATGGCACCCTTCTATACATCTTTATACACCTTAATAATTTATAGGGCAGATCGGAGAGCAGCGTTATCTGTTTACGATTGAAGGCTTTAGTTTCTTGTCGCTGCTGCTGCCGAAAGAACACCTTCCTCACGCGACGCTCAAAAATGTGCACCCTTGATTCGTAAACAAACATGCCCTAATACTTCCGCCTTATTTAAATGGGCTTTTTCTTCACCGAAGGTCGCGCGCACAGAAAGTCATGCACGGCGGGCCAGTTTGTTGACAGTGCCACGGCCGCTCGATTCGATCAAGCGGCCATGACAGTGCCTTTAGAGAGAGAGGGAGAGAGAGAAAACTTATATATATATATATATATATATATGACGCTATGATGACTGGCAGACGTGGCCTGGCTCATACCCATGTTTATTCTGTTCTGACTTCTTCTTCCTCATCTACTTCTCCTAACCATCGCTTCATACGTCACACGATTCCCCCTCCCCCCAAAAGAAGGCATGGATTACGAACAAGAAGAAGTTAACAAGTAGAGGTTAAAAAGTTACAAATGTCAAAAATTCACAATTCGTTCTATGCTCCAGGGGAGTTCCGTAAACTTTCAAAGACTTCAGGGGAAAGTGCAGCAGTCCGGTTAACGCAAGAGTTCTGGTGGGCGAGGCTGGTGGTTGCGTCCTGGATAACACAAAAACGCTTTGGACATGGAAACAGATGAAAATACAGCCGGTATTCTTGCAAAGAACGAACGAGGTTGGAACGCTTTGCAGGATTGAATGTTTCGTAGGCGTCGCATTTTTTGTCGTGGGTCATACAAACGTCGTGCATGCAATTTGCGCGCTCGTTGATCGTGGCTGATTAGGCGCTGTTTCTGTTCCTGCAGAGCACAAGCGGTTGTTTTGTGGCTTTTTGGGAGTTTTCTGTGGTGATGACGCAGATGTTCAGACCGAAGGCACAATCTTGAACGCTGGTGCAGAAACGTTCCTTGGCTTTTCTTTCTGCGAAGATAGCTCAGATGCGGAATCGGTCTTTTCTTTAGTGTATGTTGATCACGACACTCTTCAGGCTGCAAGTATCCTTGCGATGTAGTTTTAGTTGTTCGTTGCGGATGTTGGTGTGGGCGTTTTAGCTGTTGGGGTTCCTCTTGTTGCTTTTGTTGGTATTGCTGATGTTGCACTGTCTGACGAGGTGGACTTCCTTTGGAACCACGAGCCCGCTTTTCTTTGTAGGTTGACGTGACCAGCAAATAGTTGATACTTGTTAGGGTGTCGCGATTTGTGTCATGCAATGAAGATAGTGTGCCAGAATTGGAAGAAAAATCTGCTGAGGCTGTTGCAACGCCATTCTTGATGGGCGTTCCTGGCACAGGGCAGAGCTTCGGAGTTGATCCTTCCGAGCCTACTGTGTTGGTTGGGCTCTCGGGTTGCTGTGAACTCGACGGTGACGCTGCGAGAAGCTTGGTTTGGTCAGATTTTACTTGGGGCTGTTTCTCTGTGTCCGCAATTTTGGAGGTAAGCTGTTCTGACGCATGAATGTGGACGGTTGGCCCTGGACTTGGCTGAGTATATTCGGAGTTCTGAAGCTCTATCCCGACCGTAGTGAGCGTGTGAGACGCGAGGTGGGCGTTGTGAGCAACGAAAGAGCGAAGTGATGTAAAACCTAGGATTTTCACTCTTCGAGTAGTCATGACGTTCTTCGGTATTTTCTTCATGCGTCGGCTGGTCTACCATGAGCAAGGCGTCCTTATAAGGCAAATGGTGAGCGTTAGGAGCGCTTGAAGAACCGCGTGATGAAAACCCATGTGGTGGACCACGTATGCCAGACGAAGAGTGAATGGCATCAGGTGGTTGGGCAATGTCTCGGGTCATATGCTGAAGCGATGACTTCGCAAATGCCGACTTTCGTGCAGAAGAGAGGCGCGCTCGATGGCTGTGTTTTTCCCAAAATACGCGTTGTCGTCTGCCACTGAACTCGTGTGCCACTTCGTCTTTTGTCAGAGGTCGAATATTGTTGTGCGTTCGAATGGTTGAAGCCTGCCTGTAAAATTGACGACTGAGTGCAGCTGTTTGTGGATGTTGGGTTACAAGCAAGTCTTCGTCGTAGTCGTCATCGTAGTTTTTAAACCAAACGATCATTTCCTGTTTTATCTTTTGCCAAGACTCATCGTTGTCGAATATGTAAGTGAGGTAGAATTTAAATGCCTCACCGGTAACGTAGTCGCTGAAGTTCGTAACCATCTCCCGTTCCGACCAAGATGCAGCGGTGGCGTGGAACTCGAACAGGTCGAACCAGTCTTGTACGGGTCCATCGTCCGCTGCTCCGGTGTACTTGGGGATGGGAAGGTCAGTAGAGGCTTCTGACATGATGCTGGTCGATGCGTAAAGCTAGGCGCATGTACGGTAGTCCATGTATGCTCTGGGTGTCATGCGGAGGACTGCGTAGATGATGAGCGACTGATGAAGGGGCTGGCAGGTCTTCATCCTGTCGACTTGTGTGACGCTATGATGACTGGGAGACGTGGCCTGGCTCATACCCATGTTTATTCTGTTCTGACTTCTGCTTCCTCATCTACTTCTCCTAACCATCGCTTCATACGTCACACACACCACACACACACACACACACACACACACACACACACACACACACACACACACACACACACATATATATATATATATATATATATATATATATATATATATATATATATATATATATATATATATATATATATATATACACAGGGAGTTTGAGGGAGATGGCCAGGCGGGTGCCACTCCTTACAGACACTTATAGGTGGGTTCCAGGTGACGGAAATTTATCGGCAGCGAATTATAAACTTTTCGCCGCTGGTTCCTCTTCTTTCAAACTTGCGCTTCTCTATCGCAGCGTAGGTTAGCCAACCGGGCTAAGTCCTGCTTATTGTCTCGGCCGTTCGCTTCAAGCGATGAAAAATACATGGAGGACGAGGTGTCGCTGAAGCCAATGTTTCAAAAAGCATACTTGTCCTCTTCAAAGCTGCAACAGTGCATACCCTACAGCACCTATATGCGAATGACTCGTATGCTTCCATGAAGAAGACAAGACCTCTTGACAAAACTTATCTTGAGCTACACTCCGTGTTTTAAAGATTTTAAGGCTCCCTGAACTGCGGTCTTATTAGAAGTGCATTTCGCTTATCATTTTCCTCCTTCCTCTTCGTTGCATAGTCTCGAAACTCCTAATAGATTATGGTGCCTTACGCGAATTTCATTGTTATTGTTTGCGTTTGCTCCGATGTTAGTCGAAGACCTTGGCCTTGTCTGCTTCTGGGCTGTTGACTCTCTTCTAGCTGTGCACTCGCGCCGATGTAGCTCCACTTCTTTCACGCAAACATCATGCGTAGGCATCTCCAAGCGACAGATTCAACTATTCATTTCACACCACACTAAGCTACCGATGACTGTGACAGTGTGCATTGTAGAAGACAATAAAGAAGGGGGTCAACAAAATATATGATAGGAGGACCCTCCCTATTGCCATGCATAATGCCTGGCACAATTAACGTGACTGAATTTCGTCATCTCAGTGGAATCGCTTATTTCTGACGACAACCGTGGTATTCAATGAAGCATCTTTTTTCTATGTTACTCGAACAAACCGAAGACCTGTATGGGCCTTCTGGAATGTCTCCTCATACAAGAGAATATGACCAAGCTTGTGGATACGCTAATAAGCTGCAATGAAGGTGTTATTGTAGCTCTACAAGACTTGCTGGCATGTAGCAATTCTTAGAAGGAAGAAAAAGAATTCATACCGGACAACAGTGAAAAAAAAAGACTTGGAGATGGCGAAAGTTGCGCGTATTTTAAGCACTGTCCATACGTATTAATTATTCATTATTATTATTATTTCGTTAAGAATAAAATTGTTTACTGCCACGTTAGCCCAAGTATAATAGATGACCACCGCGAGCGCATTGATCAATAGTTCGATAGTTCATACAGAAGGGAAAAAATGTAAGAAACGTCGATAAGTATATAATTACACTCTTCCTCGAATGTTAGCCATCCAGTGCAAGGGCTCCTTCGTTGCCAGAGGGAGTTTATATCTCATGGATGACTTCCGCAACTCTCTGCAAGACCTTCGTGTCGCCATTCAACTTGCGCAGCCTCTTAAGCCTTCGAAACTTCGGTGCCCTTTCTTCTGTAACAAGGTCACGTGTTGTTGACCACGGCATTATTAATCGAAGGGTCCTGTCATATTCTAACCCCTTTCTCTTCTTCCCACTTTCCCTTTTTCATCCTCCTCTAAGCGTCTACACGCACCTGACCAGACAGACGGAAAACAGCCAGACCAACACCTCCCAGAATCTGAAGACTGCGTTTATAACTGTCACTGTCTGCACCGTTGTAGGTCACCCTGTAGTGAATATAGAACATAATTTCCATTCATGCCTGCTACTCTTTCTCTCTACCTTTCCAGCCACTCATTTTCTTCTCTTTCAAGCTTTCACGCCACTTCAATAAGGACAGCAGCATGGAACGATGTCAAGTCGTGGTTAACGACTTCAATATCTAGAACCCGATCGCAGTCCAAGCAGTGTTTTTTTTTTTCAAGCTGCAAGAATCGGCACGCGAAATAGCAAGAGCAATCGAAACCTAGATTAGCCTGTAGCGGGAGTGCAAGGGCAGTGTGTCCTATAGGTCTGCTAGAGAGTCCGGGGTTATACATACGATGTGAGAACTGGTCCGGAAGGAGGCCGCAAGGACGCGACATTGAACACGTTCGAACGTGCGTCTGCTGCAGGTGATTCAATAAAAAGGGTTGTTGTACACCTTTCAGACAGCGACTGAAGCATAACCTCGCTCGGGAGTGGAGGAGGGGGCTCTACATTATGATTGCTTCTGCAATTTTTTGCGCATTTCGTTATCCAAAGGTCGGGCGCTTGCTTGTTTTGACGGTAAAGAGTAAGGAGAAGCTGTCGACCGTGTCCAAGGTCTGATCGCGAGCTTTTTGTCGCTTTTTTTATTTTTTAAGAAAGCGCAAAATGGCGTCAGAGATCTCGTTGCGGTTCACGTGAGCGCTGCCGTGGGGTAGGTGAGTGTATGTGAGCGCGCTAAAGACAAAAACAACAAACAAACAAAAAAAGTGCGCCGAAGGGCTTAATCGCCTATAACGCTATATCTCATGAGTATTTGTATGGAAGGATGCCAGCTGTTTTTCTTCCGTCTAGAGTCTTCGACCACTCGGGTGCGTCCTCCACTGCGTATATTGCGTGTGGATCAAGACAAGGCCTACCTTCAGATTTGTTGCGATGCAGATATCATTTTAAAATGATGTACAGACAAATAATTAAAAAAACAGTCATCTGACTCTTTTTTTATCGTGTGCATAACTCATAAGCATTTGTCACTCCTTACAGACCCTGCCCCGCCGTGGTGGTCTAGTGGCTAAGGTACTTGGCTGCTGACCCGCAAGTCGCGGGATCGAATCCCGGCTTCGGCGACTGCATTTTCGATGGAGGCGAAGATGCTGTAGGCCCGCGTGCTTAGATTTGGGTGCACGTTAAAAAAACCCCAAGTGGTCCAAATTTCTGGAGCCCCCAACTACGGCGTCTTTCATAATAATATGATGGTTTTGAGACGTTAAACCCACATATCAATCAGTAAATTTTAAAAGAGAACCGTTCACTCTCTTTTTGAAGAGTCGTATAACGCATGTCTTCCAAAATAGTTAACATGCCTCTGTAAAGAGCGTTTGAGGCTTATGCACGTAGCGAAAAAAAAAATCAACTGGATTTCCTTTCTTTTTTAGACTATACGCCTACACGAACTGTACGATACTCGTCTTTACTCTAAAAAAATGGTCGCGTATTTGCGTGATTTGCTGTCGTCGAAAGACGATAGTCTTTTGCGGTAGTCTTTCGTGCATAGCGTTACATTTTCAGCGCAGCCTAAGAAACACTAGGGTCTTTACAATTCTGCATCTATGTATTTTCTAGTAAAAGAGCACACCACCTAGTATTTACGTGTTGATATTGCGTCTTATATGTGCGTAATATTTGCTTTTTCATCGACTATGTTCACAAGTATGAACGCAGCCGCCAGATCAAACAGGCTGGGTTTTCAGCAAGTACTTAAACGTTGGCCAAACGTCTGAATGATCTAACAGACAGACAGATAAACCAAAAGTCGTTCAAGTACGCGAAGAAAGGCTATCGTCTTTGAAAAAAAAAGTCTACATGATACCCTTTTCGGTCTGTCTTGTCAGGTACATAACTATCTTTAAAGAGGCACATTGCCTTTTTCTTGGGTCCCACTACACTCCGACGAGAGTACAACGTTTTCCAAAGAAAGTTCACCGTGCCTCTTCAAAGACAGTCACATACGTGGCAAGCGGCTCACAAAAAGGAGTCAAATTACTTTCATATTTTTTTTAAGTTTACGTAATATACTGTGGAGTGCTGCATTTGTACCGTTGACAGGAAAATTCAAGGGCGTTAGAAACACGTTACTAAAATTGGCGCTATTGAAAGCAAAACGAACAAAAACGCACACCCAATAACTGGCGTTGTGACCGCGTTTTGCTCTGATCTGTTTTGAGTGTACTCTGTTACGCAAGTGCTCTTTTTTGTACGCTTTCTCCAGGTGTACATTGTCGTCGATTACCTTACTGGTGCGCGTTACAGAAAAAGAAGAGAAAATGGGTAACCAACTACATCTGCAATGACTCCGTTAAAATTGTATGATGCACTGAGCAGTATTGAAAACTGCGCAAATTGGTAACTATTCATTTTTTAAGGTAAATAGGGCGAAAAACTAAGACAGAGAAGTAGGAAGACACAGGACAAGTGCTGTCGTGCGCCTTAGGATTCAAGACACAGGACAGCGCTTGTCCTGTCTCTTCCTACTTCTCTGTCTTCGTTTTTCACACTGTTTACATTAAAAAATAGTATGATGCCGTTCAGGGGCAAAAGAATTATCGGTAAAAGCAACTGAACAATTACTACAATGCGACTATATTCGGCGAAGTACTTTGCCCCCAACTTTCACTAGCACTGCGCAAATACAGTAAAGCTTATAGCAGGCTTTTACTAATAGAATTACAGTGGTAATTTCGCGCATATACTTACTTTCTCTGTCTTTAATGGTACTACTACTACGCATCACCTTTATGAAGGAGAAGTCGGTGCGAAGGTTCAACGCGAGCGTCCAACTCACAGTTCCTGTTTCCTTTTTTGCTTTGGCATTTTCCTTGCCTCGTTTATGAAGCGCTGCCAAAGTATCTAGTACAGTGATTTTAAAAGTAGTCGGCCTGACTCTTCGGCTGCTTTGTACGAAGTCCATCGCGCCAGTCTGTAGACACGAGCAGCGAGATTAAAAAAAAAGAACCATCTTTATGTGTGCTCTGAAGGGCACACATTGAGAGGTGGTGCAACGCTTAAGGACCTTGCGCACGAGATTGTGATTGCTCAATGTCTGTCGACACGATGAGCAGCGTTTCGCTGTTGCCCCAGGGCATCGGAGATGGCAATCCTGTTGTCATGGGCAATAAAAGACTATGGATTGAAGAGTGTAGGTCATATTCACCTTTTCATAAACGCCTCCCTGGGCGCCGCCATAGCCCTCCTTGGGCTGTGCAAATTGGCGCGTCCCCTCGAAAATGCACTGACAACGCTGCGCCCTTAGCCTTTGTACTCCCGCGCACAGCCCATCATGGCGGTGTTTTTTTTTTTCCTTCCTGTGAAATGGTGTATAGTTATTTCCTTAAATTCACGTTTTAACTCATTGACATCCGATATAGAGCTACAGCAACGTATACAGTGTAAGCGAAGACCCAGACAATGATTGAACTTACACCCACGCCGGCGCTCAGTGCGTCACTTCTTAATGCGTGCTGTTTTGTGAGCCTTAGGCCTCATTATGTAATATACCAACACATCCGAAACGCTCTGTTACTGTTAATGAGACGCTGAAAGTTTAAGAATGGCTCGGACTTGTACATATTAATCGTCAAAACTTCCGTAGAATCTCGGTAAAAGTTCCTTGACGCTGATGTCATCCCGAGAAGTTTCACAGCTGATACGCCTCGAGGAACCACCAGTTACAATTCGTAAGTAGCGATATGCACAGGAACATTGTGGAGTAAAAGGACGATTAGGGAATTTTATGCTGGTGTATTATGCAGTTCTATTGCTCGTGTTAGTAATGACCACACATTCGAGCTATGATGCGAATGACTACAGTTCTGCTATGCGTAAGCGGCAATTTTTTTTTTTCAATCGGCAGAGCCCACGTACAGTGGGAATCGATGATATGCGAAGCACGAATGAGAAAGGTTCATATGTCGTTTTAAAATCAGCACAACGTTACGAGGTGGAGGTAAACGACGTCGTACATGACTTCCGTGTCATGATTATCATGTTTGGATGTGTCCTTTACCTTCGTCATCTATTCATGTCCCGTGATACCAAATTTAGTATACGTGGAGCTAGCGAAACGGCCGCGAGCACGCTATGAGCGTGGTATGTTGCCATGTTCTTACATGACACGTGTGTCAGGATTATCATGTTTCCACCGGTCATATATTTTGTCATCCATTTACGTCACGTAACACCGAATTTGGTATATGGAGCTAGCGAAACGGCCGCGAGCGCATCATGGAGGGCCCAATATACTAAAATGTAGCGTTCACGCTCGCGCACGCTGGGCACAGCGAGGCTACGTTAGCAAAACGCGAGCACTCTATTATAGTCTCACGCCAGGCGCGACCAGCGTCCGTTTGCACGGCACCACGGCCATGGGCGTGAAATGCGACATGCTGCACTTAGCGCCGATGCGTTACCCAGACAACACTGCGACTCCCTGTTTTCGTGATGGAGGGACGCCGTACGTGGTGAAATGCGCATGCGTCAAAGCAACGCAGCGAGGCGCGCGCCTGCGGGTGTATGGCAGGACCGGCGCCCGACGTGGCAACGCCCACGTGACGCGACGAAATGAACGCCGGCGAGCACGCGCACCGCGTCACGTCGAAATCTATTGGCGCCTTGACTGCGGCATGTATTCATGTTCTCACATGACAGGCATCTCATGATTATCATGTTTGCACCATTCACATACCTGCGTTATGTATTGGCGTCACGAAATGCCAAATTTGTCATAATATGAAGCTAGCGAAACGGCCGCGAGCGCGTCATCAGTGTGGTATGTAGTCATGTTGTTACATGACACGCATGTCGTGATTATCATGTTCGGATGTGTCATTTACCTATGTCGTTAGTTCACGTAGTACCCAGTTTGGTACATGTGAAGCTAGCGAAACGGCCGTGAGCGCATCAAGAGCGGGGCATGTAGTCATGTTGTTGCATGACACGCACGTCATGATTTTCATGTTAGGGTCTGTGGCTTGTGTTAGCCATGCAAACATGCCATAGCATACCAGTTTCGCAACATGCCATGTGAACGAAACCACCGGAAGAGCTGCAGGACCATGAAGTGTAAATCATGACATTCATGACATACATGTCATGATTTTCATGTAATGACTGGTCAAATATGTTCTTCATACAGTCATGGGTATCTATCCTATTATCTAAATGGCCAGGAGAGCCAAAAGTCGTTGGCGGATAGATAGATAGATAGATAGATAGATAGATAGATAGATAGATAGATAGATAGATAGATAGATAGATAGATAGATAGATAGATAGATAGATAGATAGATACGCTCAATGTCGCCGAAGTTGGCTAAGAAAGGCTTCACATTTAAAAAGTATGGCTGCTTAACGAAAATTTGAGAGCCCTTCTCGTATCTATAGAAAATGTGGGTAAGCAAGCTTGGCATGTGTATTCCTGACGTAATCTTTCTTGCGATTTCTTTGTTTGTTTCTTTCAATCGCGTTGCGGAATCCTTACTTCAAACTGTTTCATTTCTCCGAACCGGTAATTTGACCTTCAGCCACGTACCTAAGTGCAACACTTTGGTTGCTGCGGGCAACGACGACGGTCATCAGTTTATATTCATGCAGCAATGAATATGTTGCAACGTAAAGTTTTAAATATTCTAAATAAAAGATCAGATTGCCGCATTAAACTAAGCTGATTTCAGTCAAGCTCGTGATTAAAAAAACATTAGTTTTTGAGAAATAGTGCACACAAATACACTTGTGACCAGCGCACTTTAGAAGGCCGCATTTCTACACGATTGCCAACACCTGATACTCCACGCGTGTCGTTGCATTTTCACTAAAGCTTTGAAGGGTTTCAGCTAATAGTGTACCATGTACTCTAAATAGTTAATCACTTTTCTTATACCCACTTCGCTTGAAAAGGCTGAAAAGCAGAGTTCTTGGCAATACAGGAAAATGTCAACGAATGGGCGCAGGTTAGTGATGAGAAGACCTTCGTTTGGTAGTGCGAATGGCAACGATGCGTTAAGGAATAAACTGCTTTGATTGTCAAGACATAACGACAGTGACATCCACTGTTTCTCTCTTCAAAAAAAAAGAACGTTGATATCCAATCCTATAGCCATCATTACTATGACGTGACAAGCGGAGCATCGTATAATCGGGAGCCGACATTCGAAAGTGAAACTGTTTACCGGCTCGCTGTCTCCGCCGCGTTTCCTATGTATAAACATGTCCCGCCTGTCGTTGACACGAAAATTGCTACGTACCAAGGCCTCGAGATTCATAGTGTCAAAAGAGTTGTTATAAAGATTACATTAGAGATGGTGCTGTTCACTGGCGCATGACTGAACAATCAAGCCTATCCGAAAGAAAACGCCCAAAGCACGAGTCATACATAATTATACGTGTTGTTTACGGCCGTCTAGACTCAACTGTACAACCATATCATCAAAGTTATTAACGTAACTCAACCACTCATCGTCGGTGTTTTTTACTTCACCTCGATCGCGCTGGTAAGCCAGCAGCTGATTGCTGCATTCCCCGGCGTACTTAAGGAGAAGATGGCTTCGAAACGCGAAGTTGAAGGATTCGAAGCTCTCTTTCCGCGAAATTATTTAACGACCATACAGAACGTATGATCTGACGTCCCACCCTTTCACCGAAAGAAATTTGTGACTACGCTTCTGGCTGCTTCTGAGCTTCAACAATCTGCGCAACGGGGACGTTGCCAACGAAAGCCTCTCGGCCTCAAATGACGAGTCCGAAAAAGTCATGACCGCTGAGATATATGATAAAAACATGCAGCTTGAGGTTCCCTACACAATCGTATTCGTATCTGTCTATGTCATGCTACGTAACATCATTCGAAATACAGCGAACCCTGCGGATATGACTCATCGTGATATGTGTGCTTCGGCAGCTACTCTGTATTTACTGGCATTCTTCTAGAGTCCATAGGTTTAAAGGCACCCATTTACATACATTTATTATGGGCTCAGGTTGGCAACGTACGGAAGGTGTCCTTGGGATGGCAACGATCTCACATGTACTGGCCATGACCGAGGTCTGTAAAATTTCACCCTCGCGAAGACGCATGCTGATCTTGATATATATGCGAAAAACATAAGATACACGAAACACAAATCGCGCAATGTGTGGTTTCATCTAACTTGTTTTATTTTTTTTCGTGATGTCCTGTGGATTTAGCTTGATGCACACAAGTTACCGTGTATCTACAATGTACCATAAGACTCTTGCAAAATGTCACATTTATTGTGTATAGCCACGTCTATCGATTGATTTGTATTGGTGATCTGCAATCTAGTGTCAAAAAGTGGAAGATGACGCACTCGGGTGATATCAAACCCTGCCGCTCTTATATAGGCCCTGCGCGCCCTTTCATCATTTACTCTGACGAAGGCAGGCCCTCCAGCTGAAACGTGAGTAAAAAAATTGTTTTCGTGTGTTTGTCGTCTTCTTTTTCTACTGCATTTCCTACCGAAACCACTTGGGAGTGCAGCGCCATCCGCACATATATAACAACGATCTTTCAACGAGTCGCCCCGCCGCGGTGGTCTAGTGGCTAAGGTACTCGGCTATTGACCCGCAGGTCGCGGGTTCGAATGCCGGTTGCGGCGGCTGCATTTCCGATGGAGGTGGAAATGTTGTAGGGCCGTGTGCTCAGATTTGGGTGCACGTTAACAAACCCCAGGTGGTCAAAATTTCCGGAGACCTCCACTACGGCGTCTCTCAAAATCATATGGTGGTTTTGGGACGTTAAACCCCACATATCAATCAATCAATCAATCGTCTTTCAACGAGTGGCACTACTGTTTTAGCCTACGACCCCTGTCACTCAGACTACAGCTGTCACGCCTTTGAAAAAAAAAAGAAGGAATAAAGTATGAGGGTGGGACTGTGGACAACACTCACGTTCTCTCCGTATACAGCTGCCTCCAGATGGTGCGACGACGTCTGCGCGGCGAAGAAAATGGAGAGCAAAATACGATTTCTCAGTCACTGCTCTTGAAATCGCGGTGTCTGCATCTTGGTTGACATTGACTCCGCAATGATCGGTGCCGATTTTTTTTTTTCTAACACAAGTGAGAAAAGGCGCGCGTGTCTTCGAAGGTCGTCAATAACGCCAAGACTCTACAACGCGTCCGTCGGCCGCTAAGGCCCGATAAGAACGAAACCGCTCGCGCGCGTACAATAATGACGCAGCCGCCGCCGTCGCCAACCGCCCTTGCTGCAGCCGCCTCTCCTCTCACTCTTTCAGAACTTCTCACTCTCATTACTTTCGCCCTCGCATTTCCGGCTTAGAATCTTTCTCGTCTCTCCGTCTCTGTCGATGTTCACGAAGGCCTCGCAGCAACGGCGACGGTCGACATTGGTGTGCACCGATTGAGACGAAGCGCGCGCGCGCGTTTCTCGAATAATAATAATAACAAAGAAAATCGAAGGGCACCCACTAGCCGCGCGACCTTCCTCTTCCATACGGACCTTGTTCGTCCATGCGTGTGGTATGTGTGCGTAGCACGCGGATCACCGTTTAGTGGCGCTATCGCCCATCGTCCGGACAAATCTTGGAGGACGGATCCGGCGGGCGCGATTGCGGGCGAAGTAAACGACCGAGCGGTCCCTGTCACGAGAACAGACGAGCTTGAGGGAAAATTCCCGGAGAAAGGCTGCTTCGACGCAGCTCGTTGGAAATCCTCCCACCGCTTCGCCGACGAGCGATGACGATAGAAGATATGCTACATTGGGCTTTTCTCCCCGAGGTTTCGCATCTTTAAAGACCGAATGAACACTGCTGCTGTGAACGTGTGCAAACGACGACAGTTGGGTTGGGGCATATTCTACGTTTTCTAACGTTATCAGTTGACGTCGTGGTACACAAAAAAATTGCCCGCAGCTTCTCTCGGGGGAACACTGAGGAGGATGCGGACCATATAATTGGTTAACGGGGTGTTAAAGTGCGACTTACTTGGGTCGATGGCTAAATTGGTTAACGTGGTTGTGAAATGGGGTGTTAAATTGCGACTTACTTGGGTCGATGGCTAAATTGGTTAACGTGGTTGTAGGAGGGGGTGTTAAATGAGTGAACACGTACACACGTATGCGAAAGGGCGGCGCTGGTCGAAGGGACGTCGATCATTGTATTTGTGGATTCGTTGGAATTCATTTCACCGCGACCTTGGACGTCGACGCGCCGTACAAACCAACCGACGAGCGGCAACTGAGCGAGCGAGCGCCGACCTTGAGTATATATACAGCACGACGGCGCATGCACTGTCAGCTGTTGAATGTTCTCGAAGCGCGACGCCACATGCGCGTCCACTGGAGAATCAGGAGAATTGTAGATGTCGAACGCGGTGTGTAGAGGAGGAAGGGTGCACAGATGGTGGAGGAGTGAAGCGCGCGCGGTGTGTAGAGGAGGAAGGGATGCACAGATGGTGGAAGAGTGGGCGACGGCGCGACGGCGCATGCGCGCGCGTCAGCTGTCGAATGTTCGAGAAGCGGTGTGAACGGCGCGGACGACGCGGACGGCGCACTACAAGGCGCGAGTATAAGATGCTCCGCATCTAAAATAGGAAAACGTTCCTTTAAACCGGAGATAACGTCGCATATGTGTATCTCTTAGGTAAAATCGTCTTTAATTCTCGCGGACCTCCAGCATTTTCGCCTCCATCAAAAATGTGGCCGCCGCAGCCGAAATGTGATCCCGCGACCTGGGGGTCAGCAGCCGAGTGGTTTAGACACTAGACCATCATGGCGGGGTGAAAAATCGTGATATTTTCGTGCTATCGTATTTCTGTTGACCTTTACTATAATGTTTGTTGAGAGGTAATTATTACTTTTGTAAGAGATGTAGAAGAAGTTCCTTGCAAGCGTGTGTTTGAACTACATGCTCAAGAGAAAAAATCACAATTACAATGAAGTACGAAGATTGCATACGGATTCTGTCCGGGGGGGGGGGGGGATTTATACAAGCCTAGCAATAGATCGTATTTTCGAAATAACCCTCTTGTTACAGGAACATTTTACGTGGAGGTTAGAGCCACCTTCAGAGACTATGCCTACTTGTTGGAATATCCACCCACCTCTTGGACGGCTGAGCAACGAGTTGTGTTCGAAAAACCGGCATGTTTAATAACACGTTTGTGAATATTGATGGCGTCTCTCATTTCACAACTCTTGATTCTGTTTTGGGAGCTTGCTCGGTAAGCTTCTGATGCTCGCGCCTCGTTCGGCGGTGGCATTCACACATCTCCCGTGATTTCAGAAATGCTCTCGGCGTGCTTGCCGAGAAAGTGGCGCCATTCACGTGCACTTCCTTTCTCTTCGACAGGAGCTCAGGCAGTCGAACCTCTTCGTTACCGCTCGGGCCATACGAACACATAAGACGCCAAGGCAGCAGCGAGGCGGGCTCGCCGCCGAGACCTTGCGGTTACAGCTCGAGAGGCTTAAGGAAAGAGGGCTTACCATCAAGCAAACCCAGAGCTGCAATCCAGCGAAGCGGGTGCACCGTCCAACGGACCCTGCGGTGAGAGGTCGCGAGGCTGAAGCGAAACGCAAGCGGCCGCAAGATAACCCAGACGAAATGCGGGCGCAGTATGTCACGGCCAAGCGACAAGAGCGGTCGCTAACTGACGTAGGCGGCGCCGACGCGCGCTTCCTTCAAGTGCCGATTCCTAGACCACATGTTCGGCCACGGCTGCAGCGCATGCGACCGCTTGTGGTTCGACAACAACGTGACCATAATCGCAAGCATCCGCCACGAGCAATCCCGCGCCAACGCCGTTGCAGTTCTTCAACGACAGTTCCCTGTCGCTGCCGCATCATCGGCGCCGCCACCACAATATGGTGAGTACAGTTTGCTCCGCGTGTAAAGACGAGAGAAGATCCTACAATGGAAGTGGCGTGAGAAGTTCCTACGATGAGTGTTGCGCACGGGTACGGAGGATACGCGTATTATCCCATCGTCTGAGAGCAAGAGCTCCTCTAACATCATTCACTTTGTGGACATGGTGATGATTTTTCTTTAAGCCCTGCTTCGAATCTCAAATTACGCACTGATCAGAATCTTCAGAGTACGTCACATGAATTAACAAAACAGCAATGACAGCTGATGCGAAGTAGCAATGAAACCACTGTTAATGTACCAGTAATACGACGTGATGATGACGCAAAAGTGTTACGAGTGCTACAGTCAACTTAAACATGTCCTGTGTAGGCGACAACGCGCTGCTGGACGAAGGCTGCTACGTGACACCTTTTCAAGACATAGTACATGCTTACAGGCGCATGTGCTACTCCCTTTCATGAAGTACAACGGCAGCGCCCTCGGCTCCTGTGTCAGCTGTTGCGTGGAGCTCACGGCATGGCCCGTGTGTGGCGACACGGAACGACTACTCCGTGCTCCTATTCACTGGCTTGACCTTTATTGGTGTTCCCGCACGCCATCGCGTGTCATCGTGTGTCACATTTGTCTCAACGGCTGATTGCGCAAATCACTCTCTACTTAAAATTCACTTCGTCACAGTGCGTCACTGTGCTATCAACCGTGCAAAGCTTAGCGTACAGTCGGACACCTAATTTGCATTCGCCGTAGGCTGCATGTCATCAATGTGACAGTAAGGAAACCATCGCCCACATTCTTTGTGACTGTCCGCATTACAGACAACAGCTTTCGGCCACCTTAGCACAGCCCGATAACCGGCCGCTTTCGGAGCAGTCAATTTTGGAGTGCCCGAACGTTCGACGTCCCAGCCAGGAAGCGACGAAGGCGCTGCATAAGTCTCTGCGGTCAACCGGACTCGCAAGACGACTGTGGCACTCTCGTACGTGCTTCAGAGTGTGCGCGTTTTCTATTTTCTTGTCTTTAAACATACCTTTACCTCCTTTTCCTCTTCTTACCTTTTCATGCCTATTTCTCTTTCCCCAGTACCGGGTAGAAAACCGGATATTTTCTTCAGGTTAACCTCCCTTCCTTTCACTCAACCTTATTATCTCTCTCTCTCTAAGCTATACGTGATAAAGTGCTAACTGCAGGGCGGCCACTATATATATATATATATATATATATATATATATATATATATATATATATATATATATATATATATATATATATATATATATATATATATATATATAATTAAGGTAAGAAGTGTATACTTAAGGGCTCGTTTTTCTGTGTTTTACACAATATTAATGAGATCTAACAGACAATAATGGCAAGGAAAGTATAGGGGAAGATATTAGACCGAATGGTAATGTAAATATGAAGAAAAGTGGGTGAAAAGATAACTTGCCGTGGTGGGCAGGATTTGTTCCTGCCCACGGCAAGTAATCTTTTCACCCACTTTTCTTTCTTCATATATACATTACAATTTGGTCTATTATCTTCCCCTCATACTATCCTTGGCATTATTGTCTGTTATATATATATAGACCTGCGTCTTTTCGTCCGCACCTGCTGAGTGAGTCATCAAACTAGGCGGTTACGAGGAACAGAACCACGACTTTGGGAGCTTCGCCTCTAAAATAAATCGCTCTCCTTACACCCTGGAAAGTTGAGGGACCCGCGAGTCTACCAGGGGAAGCCCCGGTGTTTATCACTGGATTTTTGATGGAGCCGTTCCACCCTGTGAATGGGAACTACCAGTGAACCTGTGTGAGGCACTGTATGGCACAGATGTAAGACTGAATTTTCTTGACAGCTACACATAAAGATGCAGGAATTCGCTATTTGATACAGCGCATGTTTTTTTTTCAGAATTTTCATTTGAATAGCACGAGTCTTATTACTGCGAGATGCGTCATCTTGTCTGGCTTTCCGCGTGCGCTCGGCGTTTCGTGCATGGTCTTGAGCGATTTGTGAACCACGCGTATTTTTTTTTGCGCATTTTCCGTTTCGCGACACTCTTAGTGAAGCAGGAGGAGTGGGATCTGACCGATGTCCGTAGCAAATACGTGTTTTTTTTTTTTCGTGGACCCTTCTTCGCTTGTAGCGGAGCAGTGACGGTGTAGAGGAGCACTGGAGCTCGTCCAATTTCTGGGATCAATACGTTACGCTGTATAGGACAACCTGCCTAAGGGAATTCGTGTATTCGTTTCGCGTCGGCATGATGAGAATCGCTGTAGAAATAAAGATGAGCGAGTGATTGGGCGAGGAGCTACGGTGGTGGGAAGATCACTAAACTACTCTCTCCCTCTGATCACCATGTTATCTCCCTCTGATCAACATTGAAGGAAAGGGTAATGTCACCCGATGCATCTCACTGGCTTTCATAGACTCACACGAGTGGCTGTCCTTGCATTTATTTGGCATTTTGTGGATTAGAGATTCTTCCTACAAACACCTGAGTGGATGGACAAAGACATGTATCACTTAATGAAGCGCTCAAATGCAAAAAAAAAATTAAAATGGAAACATTAGGACCTGCCGTAGCAGCAACTGAGTAGTGGAATTGATGATGATGGTTTTTGTAGTAGTAAATAGTATTGACAAGAGTAGTAGCAGTAGCAGGGAACGATAGATAGATAGATATGTGGGGTTTAACGTCCCAAAACCGCTACATGATTACGAGAGACGCCGTAGTGGAGGGCTCCGGAAATTTAGACCACCTGGGGTTCTTTAACGTGCACCCAAATCTGAGCACACGGGCCTACAATATTTCCGCCTCCATCGGAAATGCAGCCGCCGCAGCCGGGATTCGAACCCGCGCCCTGCGGGTCAGCAGCCGAGTACCTTAGCCACTAGACCACCGCGGCGGGGCTAGCAGGGAACGAAATATTAGAAGAAAGAATCACGCACGTATTTGCTTTGCTAAATTTAGACAAAACCTAATGAAAGCACCTGCCACGGTGGTCTAGTGGCTAAGGCACTGGGTTGCTGACCCGCAGGTCTCGGGATCGAATCCCGGCCACGGCGGCCGCATTTCCGAAGCCCGCCACTACGGCGCCTCTCATAATTATATGGTGTTGCTGGGACGTTAAACACCACCAATGATTAATTAATAAAACCAGCAACACAAAACGAGGCCAAAAAAGCCAAAAGCGGTACATGATATATCTAATTGCGCATTGGCTGTTCTCCCAATTTTGGTACGGCGAGAAGTATAATACTATTGTGTAAATGAAAGCATTATCGGTATTGTTAATAATGAATAAAACAAGGGTAATTTAAGGGCTCTTTTTTTTCCTTGTTAGACACAACCTTTATGAGAACTGTCTGTCTGTTAGTTATCATCAAAGTTGTGTGTAGTGCGTAGTATTAGTCGTATCAGTATGGCAATAGTGTAACCGTTGTTCTGACAGTTGTTGCGATTGAGCATGTAGTTGCAATTAAAATCGAAAGATTGAAGGAGGATATTGTCGGTGGTAGCATCGTGGCTGTCTGGAACGGTGGTCAACGTATGGACAGGAAAGGCAGATATCAGGAACTGAAGTTTCACTCGAGGATGCAGCTGCAAAACACGGCCACTCGGCGATTTTTGACGGCGGCGCGTGTGCGCTTATGAGTCAAGGCTCCTGCCTCGTCCTCGTAATGAGCGCATGGATCGCGGAAGTTTCTTCTGCTCGCGAAGTAAGCAGCGTCGCTTAGGGCAACTTTATGCGCTCAGCTTTTCGTGCATCGCCGGAAATTACGCTCTTACGTGTTGGAGTCTGATATCGGACATTGCTATGTTAAGATGCATCGAATGTGATGATCTGCTTACGAGGAGATCAATTGAGTTCGATCACTTGCTGTCACTTATCGTGCACTGAATCCAAGGTGAACTACCGTTTCCGCATTTTCGTTAAATTTAATCGAAGCCGGGACTGAACCGGCGACCTGCGCCTTAGCAGTGCAACGCCAGCGTAGAGTGCAACGAAGTGGAACGACCTGCTTAGAGCCACCCTGCCGCTATACTTGGCCGGAAGCAAAAGCTTTTCGCCAGAACAACGTTCTCGAAGTCCACAGATTAGTTCGCCGTGGCCTAATCAATTGTTCCCACGTTATATTCGATCCCATGGTCCACTTCAGAAGTGGTGCTGCGTGTGGCACTGGCCTGACAGTCGCACAGTGCCTAACAAGCTTTCTGCGTCTCCTGTAGTTTTGCGTTGCCTTTTGAATCGGCCCACCTTTGATTAAGTGAGTACGTCATGCGGTGACGTCATCACGCTATGTCATGTTAGGGGGCGTCATAGCGATTCCACAAATTTTAGTCAGCCTGTGACGTCAAGATGAAGTCACGTGGTGACGTCACGTGATGATTTTTTAGGGGCGAGCTTGTGCGTCCCTCGTAGTACGTAACCGCCAGTGGCACACAACCGAAATAGCGGTCCTTACGATTTTGACCTCCAAGGTGGTTCCGGTGAGAGATTTCTTCTGTACGTTGTGGAACAATAAAAGATAGTGCTCAATGCACATGTTAATGGCTGCTAATGGGGAATGAGAGACATGAGCATTCGGCTTTTAGTCAACGCGCACGCTGCGATCCCCATTAGTAGCTATTGACATGTACATTGAGCACGATCTGACAAGAAAGGGTTGCTACGTTATACTCGCTGGGTGTAACCTCCTTGTTTTTAGAAAGGTTTAGCGAGCGTTGGGCCGCATAGCAATGAATACAGTGAACTAGTATATACCATGAACTCGAGGTGGTTAAAGCTGGGAAGTAAACCCGAAGCGCAACCCGTAAGAAAGTGTGCATGTGCCACCTCCCGTTTAGTCCTTGAAATGTCCGCTGGATGGCGGTGCTTCTATATGGGGAATATATGATGAAAAGATGCGAGATGGTGGTACTTGGAGTGCTGAATAGATGGACGAACGGACACACAGACAGATCATGGATGGACGCATGAACGGACGCAGGCGCGGATGCATGGACGAACGCAGGGACGGACGCACGAACAGACGCACGCACGGACGGGTGGATGGACGCATGGACGGTTACACAGACGTACGCAGGAACGGACGGAAGCAAGAACGAATGGACGGACGAATGCTTCGCCCCACTCCCCATCATTCACTCCGTGGATATGCTGCCATTTTTTTGTTTCACTCATGTCGATGCCCACGCGGCCGCTGCCGACGCTGTCACTCTTCGCCTTTAACGAAGCTTGTAATTCTTCGTCAAACTAAGACTTTCACCCTAATAGCGATAGGCTGTGGTCAGCAGAGTAGTGAGGCCATTGTTATGCGACTCCTGTGGTGGTGCTTCGTCCACGGAGTCTGTTGAGAAGACCGTTCCCGCGATGAAGTCAAGTCGGAGAAAAAGAATGGGCCTTCACCGACGTGGCCTGATGTAGTGCGGCCACCGCTGGAACACGTCTGGCGCGATGACGAATGCTTAGCAGTGCTCAAGCAGCAGCACGCGCGGGACCAGGGCGGAAGCCTTGGGGATAAGGGAAACACTCTGAATATCAAATTGGGCTATAGTTGGTGAGGATTCATTGTGGTTGTAGCACAACAAACTATGACACAGAAGAAAAAGCCTGTCCTGTGGGGTTCTATTGTCGCGCTATCACCCGACTCCAGGCGCGTCAGGACAAAACATTCCCGATAGCAACCTGCGACCTATGTTAGAAGGCAGTGAATGCTATCGCACCCGTCTGAAGTTGGATTCATTTCAGCCAATGCGTTCGGGTGTAAATAATATACAAGCGTTTATGGCATCATCCAACGTTGATGGCAAGATTATGGTGTACTTCTTTGCGGACTAATATAGCTGCTTTATCGATGCGTTCATTGAATATAGGGAACAAAGACTCGGCAAATACTGCAAAATGACGCAGTTCCACCTCTAAAAGTGCTCATAAGACGCTCTATATGGCTGTAATTGTGACCATCGTTGCAGAAGCAATGAGCATGCCGATCAGAACAGACTATACCTGCTCAACAGGGCAATCTTGACCTCACCGCAAAACATGGAGGTGTTCGTGAGAAATAAATTCCAGCCAATCATTATGCGGAGCATATCACCACCAAAGCCGGTTTCATAATCAAAGAGAGCACTTAAGAAAGAAGTGTTTTGCGAATTCGATTCCGGCTTGGTATGCGACGACTCTTGCAAACATGCGAGCTAAAGGCTGGAAACAGCAACGAACGAGAGAAGCTGCTGTGAACGCCTGTGCGTGAGCAGCATGTCCGTTGGCTCGCAAAGACTAATCGACCAAAGTGAAATGAGCCATACGTCTGGTACTTATATGGCTACGATGTTTCCTTGGGACGCTGGCTGCACGTTTGGTAGAGTACACTTCGTTTCACAATAATATGTGTCATAACTGCGGTGTGTTTATTTCCTCGTACTACGCGTTCCTCGCGGTCAGGTTCTTCGTACGGAGGGACGCAGCCTTGAGCGTTAGAGGAGCACGCCTCCCATGGATAGCTCTCACGCGAGCGCAACGTTTCAAGGGTGGAGCACTGTAGGAACCCGGCTTGCCGTCCATCCATGTAGCTATTTTGACGTGATCATGCTCACTGTAAAGCGTTTATTACCGGCCATAACAAGGTTTCCAAAGCTCAATACTGAGTTAAAATGAGCGATCAGGGTCTAAAATGATATGATTAGCTCAAATAACCGAGGTGTGACTGCAACAATTGACTTAAAATTGCTGAAAAACATTTCAGATACACGCGGCTGACTCCGGAGCCACGCAATAGAGGGCGCTACAATCTTGCTCAGCGAGCAAATGGCCGTCCCCCTGCGCTTCGCAGGCGCTACGTCACTAGTGCAATGGGGGAAGCACCTTGGAGAGACTCGCTTTGGGTAAATTGTACCTCGGCTACTGTAACAAGCAGGACGTCAATAAAACGCAGGAAAAAAATTGGCAGCATATCCACAGAGTGAATGATGGAGAGTGGGGCGAAGCATTCGTCCGTCCATTCGTTCTTGCTTCCGTCCGTCCATGCGTCCGTCTGTGTGGCCGCCCGTGCGTCCATCCACTCGTCCGTGCGCGCGCCTGTTCGTGCGTCCGCACGTTCATCTGTGCGTCCGTCCCTGCTTTCGTTCATGCGTCCATCCATGCATCTGTCTGTGTGTCCGTTCGTCCATCTATTCAACACTCCAAGTACTCCCATCTCGCATATTTTCATCATATATTCCCCATATAGAAGCACCGCCATCCAGCAGACATTTCAAGGACTAAATAAGAGGTGGCACACGCACACTTTATTACGACTTGCGCTTCGGGTCTACTTCCCACCTTTAACCACCTCGAGTTCATGGTATATACTAGTTCACAGTATTCGTGGCACTGCGGTCCAACGCTCGCTAAACCTTTCTAAAAGCAAGGAGGTTACACCCACCCAGCGAGTATAACGTAGCAACCTTTCCTGTCAGATAGTGCTCGATGTACATGCCAATGGCTGCTAATGGGAAATGAGAGACAGGAGAATTCGGCTTTTACTTTCTGACGGCTTGCGCTTTGTATCTACTTCCTACCTTTAACCACCTCGAGTTCAGTCATGGTATATACTAGTTCATTGTATTGATGGCACTGCGGCTCAACGCTCGCTAAACCTTTGTAAAACTAAGGAGGTTACGCCCAGTGAGTATAGCGTAGCAACCCTCTCTTGTCAGATAGTGCTCAATGTACATGCCAATGGCTGCTAATGGGGATTGCAGCGTGCGCGTTCACTAAAAGCCGAATGCTTTTGTCTCTCATTCCCCATTAGCAGCCATTGACATGTACATTGAGCACTATTTTTTATTGTTCAACAACGCACAAAAGAAATCTCTCACCGGCACCACCTTGCAGGTCAAAATGTTATACTTGTTACATACTACAACGGTTACGACGGATGAACGAGTGTCGTTACAAAGAGCTTCGCCCCTAAAAAAGCAGCGCAAGTTCGAGGGCAGAATTAGCGAATTTCTCTGAGAGAGAGAGAGAGAGAGATAAATAGAAAGGAAAGGCAGGGAGGTTAACCAAGCTTGGCTCGGTATTTCTCTGACATTCTTCTACTCATGCCGGGGAAGCTATGCACGCTTACCTCAAGCATTGGCGTCGCCAACGCTTTCGTAAACGGAGCATAGGAGAGCCCTACGGTCGGGAGTCACTGGGTGCCCATGCTATATACACTTCGGCTCCATGATTTCACAGCAGTGAATCTGCCATTTTTTACTTTACATCTACTTTTAAAAAGGAACATAACAATTTGCGTAGCAAGAAAGGGAGGTCTAAATTTCCGGAGCCCTCCACTACGGCGTCTCTCATAATCATATGGTGATTTTGGGAGGTTAAACCCCACATATCAATAAATCGAATCTAAGCCACGCACCAACGTTGCGATTCGGACAATAGAAGTTGAAAGAATAATAGCTCGCCTGCTTATGTGTTTTTTTTCTGCTTACAACCAACTTGTTTTTGTGCCTGTACAAAAATACAAATGAAGAAGTTAAACATACTTTTCCTCGAGCCTAACTAGCTCCCCTTCCGGCGTTTAATCAGGGCCTGAATGATGTAGTAATGGGGAATTTGGAAGCGTGAACATTTTATCCAAGGTCCGTAACCTATGAACTCATGCCTAAATAATCAACGCTGTTGCAAGGGATGGTCATAGGTGTCTATTTTAATACTATATTCAGAGAGACGAAATTGTGTGCATCGTCAAGCAACATTCTACATATGAGCATTGTTGTTCATCTATTACTACAGTATTTCTATTATTCAACTCTGTTTATATATTGAATTCATTCAAATATTTTATTCTTTTTCTTTTCATACAGCATTTTTTTTATAAAACTTGTTCACTTCCTCCTTTGAACGACCTTACATCCTGCCGTTTTAATGGCTATCTTTAACTAATATGAGCACAGTTAATTGATTTTACAGGCAAGTAAGCAAGCGAATAAAATTATCTGTTACATTATGAAATGTTGCTGTAGCAGTTAGTTTAGTAAGCCATGGGATCGCTAAGATATGCCCACTTTTAATCTCCTGTTTTTCGTGCGGTGCAGAAGCAAGTGGACATCCCTTTTTCTTATTTGTGCCTTACCTTCCTTATTGGATTGAATGAAGGCGATTCATCTGACGCAAGACCCGTTCCACGTTAGTCAGATGCGGAAAACTCTTCGACAGCGTAAAGCTGAGTGAGTTCCTTGCCCGATTCGCACGGTTGAGATACTGAAGTTGCATCACTGTAACAAGGAAGCTCCGGGCCGTCCGGTTTCCACGATGCCATGCCATTGCCACAATTGTAATTTGCATATTCAAGCCTACACACAGCAAGCCTGGTGTTGCGTGACCACTCCGGTCTCCCGGCGATCTCTCAGCCACTTGCCACTTCGTAAGAGAGCTCTCATGATGTCGAGTCACGTTTTGCAATATATACTGAACAAAAATGTTGTTATAAAAGCATTAGTATGACATTAAAGGAATTCTAAGGTATTATGGGCCTAGAATACGATATAATTGCGAGACTGCTTTAACCTTGAACAGCTGCGTTTTTTTTTTTTTTTGTTCACTGTAAGGACTTTTTTTTTTTTTGAGTCAGCCTACAGAATAATGTGGACGCGGTGGCCAGAAATTCAACACACGAAAACGCCATTGGCACATGCTACGGCTGCTAATTTTATTAGCACAAAAGGGGGATTGGATTTTGGGCAAGGCAGCACTCAAAACAGCAGTAAGCCATGGTGTAGCGTCAGGAACCAGTTCGACCACAAGTTATGTGCAGCGTATGTGCAGCGAAAAAATAAGGCAAGAAAGAAAAAGTAAACTGACTCTAGGAAGGAACACAGAAACGACGTGGTGTGGCATTGCAATAGAGTTGAATGTGCCAGTAATTAACTGTTCTTGAAAGTTAGCTCTGTGTCGTCTTGAGTGTGCCTTCTATTGTCCGTGTCCTCAGTCAGCGCTAAAATCAATTATCATGCTACCATACCAACAAGCCAGAATCGCCACCCTCATCGAGTTGTAGGGCTTTACATGAATACATCGGTTATTGGTTATGGTGGTGGGACAAAAAGATATTCGGAAGCGTGCAAGAGTGTCAGCGGAGAGCTCACTTAACCCAAGCTCAACATCCGTGTTTTTTTTTGGAGGGGGAGGGGCGTATATCTATCTATCTATCTATCTATCTATCTATCTATCTATCTATCTATCTATCTATCTATCTATCTATCTATCTATCTATCTATCTATCTATCTATCTATCTATCTATCTGTGACATGACTGCATGATGAACACAAGTGACAAAGCTTAACGTAGAAATTATGACATGCATGTCATGAATGTAATGTTTTACATTTCGCGGTCTTGCTGCTCTTGCGGTGGTTTTGTTCACATGACATATTGGAAAATTGGTATGGTGTGACATGACTGCATGACGAACACAAGTGACATAGCTTTACGTAGAAATTATGACATGCATGTCATGAATGTAATGTTTTACATTTCGTGGTCTTGCTGCTCTTGCGGTGGTTTTGTTCACATGACATATTGGAAAATTGGTATGGTGTGACATGACTGCATGACGAACACAAGTGACATACCTTAACGTACAAATTATGACATGCATGTCGTGTAAGTGATGACTACACGCCGCGCTCATGGTGCGCTCGCGGCCGTTTCGCTAGCTTGACATGTACCAAACTTAGTATTACGGTACGCGAATGGATGACAAGTGCATATGACTGGTGCAAGCATGATAATCAATTATTCATCGATATGTAGGGTTTAACGTCCCAAAACCACCATATGATTATGAGAGGCGCCGTAGTGGACGGCTCCTGAAATTGCGACCACCTGGGGCTCTTTAAATCTGAGCACACAGGCCTACAGCATTTTCGCCTCCATCGGAAACGCAGCCGCCGCAGCCGTGATTCGATCCCCCTACCTGCAGGTCAGCAGCCGAGTATCTTAGCCACACGACCACCGTGGCGGAGTGCACGTGATAATCATGACATGCGTGTCATGTAAAACATGACTACATGCTACGTTCATAGCGGGCTCGCAGCCGTTTCGCTAGCTTCACATATACGAAATTTTGTCTGTGGCGGCTTCATTTCCGATAGAGGAGGAAATGTTGTAGGCCCGTGAGCTCAGGTTCAGGTGCACGTTAAAGATCCCCAGGAGGTCGAAATTTCCGGAGCCCTCCACAACAGCGTCTCTCGTAATCATATGGTGGTTTTGAGACGTTAAACCTCACATATCAATTAATCGTTACAAAATTTGATATTATGTGGAATGAATGGATGACGAAAGCATGTGACTGGTGCAAACATGATATTTATGAGATGCGTGTCATGTAAAGCATGACTACATGATATGCTCATAGCGCGCTCACGGCCGTTTCGCTAGCTCAACGTATACCAAATTCGGTATCATGTGACGTGAATAGACAACGAAGTTAAATGACACGTCCAAACACGATAATCATGACATGCGTTTCATGTAGAACATGGCTACATGCTACGCTCATAGCACGCTCGCGGTCGTTTCGCTAGCTCCCCATATACCACATTTCGTATCACGTGACGTGAATAGACGAGTAAGGTAAATGACACGTCCAAACATGCATTATAATCATGACGTGGAAGTCGCGTATGGCATAATTTACGTCCGCCTCGTAACGTTGTGCCGATTTTGAAGTGACATATCAACCTTCCTCATTCTTGTTTCGCACATCATCGATTACCACAGTTCGTGATATCTGCTGTTTTATTTTTTTTTTGTTTTGAAGCAGACATGTGGGCGAGTGGTAGAGCATTTGCTTGCCACGCATACACTCTGGGATCTATCCTTGGACGCAGAATATTTTTATCCTTAGTGCGTACTTTTAGTGAATGAAGTCGGTGGGAACTTGCTATGCACCCACTACGTGGCCTTGAGGCAATAAGCGCAGTAGCGTGTGTCCCTTTTGTGGTGAATGACCGGCTTAAAAACTCCGAGGCAATAAGGATAATCACATGTTGTGACGACCGCTGGCAATGGGCGCTTGAACCATGCATTATTACTGCAATAGTTCATGTTGCATTGTTAAGCATGCATACAGGAGGCGCGTGTGTGTAAAGAATGAAAGATAGTTGCAATGCATTTCCGAGCAGAGGAAATTCTTTTCACTGTTTTCAGAAGCAGAGCCGTGGCTGTGTGGTAGAACATCCACCTGACGCGACAGCGACCTGGGCTGGATCCCCACTCGGAACCGAACAACACTGCTTCGGTCCCCACTTTGACAGAGGTATTTTTAATATTTATTTTATCTGTATCGTTCTTGATTTTTCGGTCACGCATATAGGATAATTTTTAGCTCACAACCACCAACGCCGGAATTGCTGCGAAACGAGCTCTTTAATGCTGTCGCGTTAATATACAAACTCACGCACGAACATAGGCAAAGGGTAGTTGAACCGCCTTCCCCTTTCTCGATTTTTTTTCGCTACGCCCGTGGTACACAAAGTAGCCGCACTGACTGTCAAAGCTCCTTGTGTTGACTCTTGTGCCAGCAGCTCCTTGACCCACACGAAGTGTTCTTCAACAGAGAGGGTGGCGTGCGCACACGTCATCACGAGAACAGGTAGTTCATAAGCAGCGGCACAACGACCACGCATACGCTGAGGATGACGATGGCCATTTCGAGAGCGTGCGAAACAATCTTGTCGGTGCCCAAGAGCTTGTTCAGTTGGCGCGCTGAAGAGACGCTGATGCTGTCGTCTACAACGGCTGAATCGTGCCTCGTCCTAATCGGCGCCTCGATGCGCTGCTGGGTGCCGATCACGGCATCAGCCGCGCCATACCACATGTGCGGCCCCTGCAGACGGAACATGTAGGGCACTTGGGGCCCTGTGAGAAGTGCCCAGAAAAGCCCAGGCCGCTGCAGCAGTGCCATAGTGAGGCTTGGGTCGGCGCCGATGCGGCGAGCCAGGTCGCGCGTGTACGGCATGTAGTCCACCTGAATGGTATGCCGTGGACTGGACACATAACGGGAGCGCTGCGCCGTATCCGTGCGCTCTATATCGGACAGCATCTCCTCCTGCGGGAAAGACATAAAAGCGATTGATCGATTTAATGATTGATTCATTGATCGATCGATTTGGTTGCGTGAGTGGTAGGACGCCTTCGAAGAGGCCGTCCACCGCAAGAGAGAACTAGAAGAAGGGGTACACTATGAGGCTAAAACAAAGGAAGCGAGAAATATAAAGAAAAACTGCGAGGCTAACCATATGAAGTCTGGGGTTCACTACCCGGTACTTGTAAAGGGGAGAGGTGTACAAGAATGAAAGAAAAGAGAAAGAGTTTATGACAACTGAAGGAGACAAAGCAAACAAAGCAATGTCATGACTATAGCACCGTCCAAATAGTACACACCAACATTGTCTATGAACAACCACAATTTTTCTTGTGTCTGGCTCTTTGAACAAACTGCAACAATGCCCTCACAGTGGCTCGCTTTCGAGACTGGGTAGGCAGATCTCTAATATTTTGTCTTCTGTAAGAGGGCGATTGCTCAGCTGGCACGGTGCGACTGAAAGGGCTGCTCTTTCCGAATTGAAGTGGATGCACTCGTCCACCGTAAACGACTCAATGAAACAGCTGGGCTATGGTAGATGCTGCTGGTAGACACTGAAATAACACGGGGGTTCTTGGGCGAGTGCCTGAACCTAAAGGTGTAGCACTTCTTGCGTGCCGCACACAGGCCTGTACATCCGCTACCCGCACAGCCGCACCGCACCTGGTGGGACACCTGCCGCACGCAAGCGGAGTACGAAAGAGCGTCGCTGATTCGTTCTTTCGTCCTCCGCTTGCGGGTGGCAGGTGTCCTATCACGTACGGTGAAGATGTGCGGATAGCGCGTGTACAGGCCCTAGAGGGACGCCGGCACCAGATATTGATACCGCGGCCTCATGGTCGCCAATGTGCTTGGCCTCGTATCTTCACCCGGGAACTTAAGGAATAGAAAAAGGTTCACTTGCCTTGGAAGGTAACTGGACATTGCCTAGTAGCACCTGGACGACCCAGCGCGCTTGCATCTCGGCGATGGGATTGATTGCGCCGAGCGGCTGAATGTAGCCTAAGAAGCTCAAAGTTTCTGGATGTTCCATGTGTGCAGGGAACACGTACTTGAACAAGGGAAGCCGATTGCTATCAACCCGCAGCAATGACTCATCCAGGAACGGAAATCTGAAACAATAAAAGGCAGCACAATATGATGATCGTGCCTCCTACAATCAAACAACTATCCAAGACGCTTGTCACAATATTAGGCACAGATTAGGTTTAGATACGATGCCTAGCAAACTTTTCGGACTACCATATGCTGTTTCAGAACACAGCATGCTTAAAGTTGATCCTTGTGGCATTTGCATCTATGAATGAAGTTAAATAGATCAAGGACTCGTTTTTTTTACCGCCTTATGAAGACGCGCAAGCTGTGCAACTGTGCTAATTACGAACTACAAGAGTTACACAGCCTCCATGTATTGTACACTTCGCCAAGTTCGACCAGTGAACCATTCAACCATCCGAGCAAATTAATGAATGAACTGAGTGTGAGGAAAGTGAGCGGGTGAGTGGGACATTAACATGACAACAAAATTATGGAACATCTCTCCGAAGGGAACCCTGGTGGGCCACGAAAGAGCAGTGGGGCGCACGGTGTTGATCCGGTTGAAACGGGCGTCGAAGTGGTTGCTAGAAGGACGGTTTGAAGCGAAACTCTGTGTAGCGTTTACTCGAGTAAACGTTTGTTTGAAGCGCAAAAACATGGGAGGCGGGTTGGGTTTCGTGTAAATTTCATCGCAGATAAACGAGCCGAAAGAGTGTTTCCACTCCACATTTGGTCGTGCGTTGCGAGTGGTGGAGAGGGTGAAGCGAGAGGGAAGTGTTTTGCGAACGGGTGGAGGTGACGGCAGCTGCGGCGAGCGTGCTGCTGGTGAGGAAGAGAGTGACGTCAGCGTGAACCGGCAAGGAAAGCGTGCGAGGAGAGCGTGACGGTTGCGCGCAGCTGCGGCCTGACGCAGGCGTTGGCACCGCTCCAACACCTTATCTTCTAACCACCACCACCACACCTGCGGCGAGTGGAACGCGTGGCGGCGCGTTCGTACTGACGCCGTTACGCACTTGATTCAAAGAGCTGCTTCGCGTCTAAAAGAGAAAAAAAGCTTAGGTCACAAACAGTCTCCTCGTACAAGTGCACTAACCAGCGGAAACACTTTTCTACAGATCCATTCAATGACACACACACCCGATAGCAGAGGCGAAGTTAACGCTCTGTATCATCGCCGCGCGTCTTTCGATGCCGCTCACCTGATGTCGTATCCTGTGGCGAGCACGACGTCGTCGACCTTGGTGTCCTCGGCGTCTCCTCGGAAGCGGACTCCCGTCTCGGTGAACTCGTCGACGTCGCCCTTGATGACGAGCGTGCCGCTGAGCACGCGGTTGGCGAGCGCGTCGTTGATGGTCGGGTGCTGCTGGAACAGGCGGTGCCGGGGCTTCAGGCCGAGCAGGTCGTGGTTGAGCAGCCTCTGGCACTCGCGCTCCGCCATGTGGTTCAGCACACACAGAGGCAGGTGCTGGAAGTAGCGGCGCTGGATGAGCGTGTCCATGGGCAAGCCATTGGGCGCCACTCGGTGCAGCACCCAGGAGCCGCGACGCGTGCTCAGGTATACCTGCGGCAGCACGCGAGATGAGCTGATGTCCGCCCTGGTGGATCTGTGGCTAGGGTGTGCGGCTACTGACCCGAAGGTCACCGCTTCGATCCCGGCAGCGGCAGTCGCATTTCGATTTATAGGCGAAATGGTATAAGGCCCGTGCGATGACAGTTTACGTTAAAGAACAGCAGATCGTTAAATTTTCGGGAGTCCTCCACTACGGCGTCCCTCATAATCATATCATGATTTTGAGTTGTTAAACTCCACATAATAATATTACAGGCCAGCATCACGCGGAGAATTGGAACACTCGTTGTAAATGCTTTGAAACTTCTCTTACAAGCACGTACACTAGAGTAGGGATGAAGAACCGACGGGCGCAGACTCGCAAGTGAATGTTAAATAGTGTTATGGGTAGGAAGGAGGAAGTTGCTGATGGCATGTCACCGCTGCCACCAGTTGTTAGGGTTGAAGAGGAAGTTGCTGATGGCATCCCACCGCTGTTTCCAGTTGTTACGAATGGGGGACTACTCGGTCTCTTGTGGTAGCGTGGTGTAACCGGGTGGAGGAAAGGAACACTGACAAGAAGAGAATACGAGAAACAAACAGGTTTATGGCACTATTTACACATAATTACAGCAAAAAAAGGTTAGTGGTTTCACAAACCACGAGCGTGATGGTTGAACCGTTACATAGTTCAGAGCCACGTCCAGCACTTTGTGGCGTCGTTTCAAGCCCTGTCGGGCTCCTCCTCTTTGAGTGGAACACCAATCACACGCACATAACAGGTGAGGGGGACGAGCATGCACGGTCCGCGTGAACGTCCAATATTGAGTCGTGATCACTGCACTGCAAGGTGGCGCCAGCGGGGCTCTTCCTCATCGTGTGTGTGCCGCTAGTCGAGAGGTCCCAAGCTCCTGACAGCGTACATCAAAGGGTCCGCCGATCTGTTCGCTCAATTACTGGGGCGATTTGCGGCGGCCGCCACGGTCTCTTCCAAGGAAGATGCTATCTTTGTTGTCCTCTCTCGAACGGTTTACGGCGTCGTGGCGACACGACGTCTCATCCTCCGGCTAGCAGGGACAATGCCTGACGGGCATAGGCAGCTGGCCGGTCGGCTACTTGATTGGGGATTAAAAGAGAGCCGCTTCCCCGTCAGCTCTGGCGCCGGTCACAACAGCTTCCCCATCACCAGATGAATGGCCGAGGTCATCAAGCACCGCTGCTGCTCGAAGGGACGACGAAAGGGTCCGCATTTGAAAGCCAGGAACTCGCCTTTGCTTGCCGCATGGTCTGGGTAATTGCCGAAATCTTCGACAGCGTCTGGCAGACTGCGCGCCGAAGGGGCTGAGAGCCTCCCCAGTAGACCGGCTTACGCACAACGGCGTCCGCCCAGATGAAGTACCGGGCCAAACGTAACAATAAGTGAAAATTGACGTATATGGGAAGAACCACCGGATGGCACACGATCACTGCGTCATTCGAAACGATGGCGCGCTGCCATAACGACAGCGTATTGTTGTTTGGATATTATATTGACTCTCATTGTTTCTTGATCCCATTGATCCCATTTCCTGACGTCGAAATTAATTGAAGTAATGAATGAACAACGTTACAGATAATATTGGCCGGAGACCTTTTCACGCGTGATATCATACAATTAAATGATTTTGGTTAAAAGTGTGAGCATACATTTATTTTTACTGTCCTGATTATGTGCATTCCAAATTGGAAGAACCAGTTGCCCAAATTGAACCTAATTGAGTTGGGCCCTAAACAATTACAATGGCTCACTTCTTTTCCCTGAGGGAAAAAAATAAAAGAGCCCGAAAGGACACTTCAAGGTCGAAGGCAAATACAAGGGCTTAACTGCAAATAAAAGCATCATTGTGTCATTCCCATATATAATTACGTAAGCAGTAAGCGACATAGAACGAAAAGAACACGTTGATAGGTTTCACTGTACTCAAAGGAATGTATGCCTTTGCCAAGTATACAGGGTATAGCAAAATTGAAAGGTACGCTTGCGCCCAATGTGTTTTCTTGGTTAATGACGCATGCGTATCGCAAACCTCAGTGCGAGTGCCCTGCATGCATCAGCGCCCATTTCGCTTACCATGTTTAGACGAGGCATACCAGTGACACTCTCACCTGCACCGTATTCTTTTAGTTCTGTGCAATTTTAAATGCAAACAATTTCTATCTATCTATCTATCTATCTATCTATCTATCTATCTATCTATCTATCTATCTATCTATCTATCTATCTATCTATCTATCTATCTATTTATCTATCTATCTAATCTACCTACAGGTGGTTGACACCTCATATCTACCTAGGAACGGCGAGATCACACATCAGTAATTTTAAGGCGTGAGGGTTAAGAAAACAAAGTCGTGTCATATCCACAGTGTGAATTATGATGAGTGGGGCGAGGCGTCCGTTCGTCCGTGCGTCCAGACGGACGGATAGACACACAGACGGACGGAGGTTTACAAAGAGGGTTCAGCTTAAATTGAGGACGACGCAGCGAGCGATGACAAGGAGAATGATAGGTGTAACCTTAAGAGACAAGGAGAGAGCAGAGTAGGTCAGGTAGCAAACCGGGGTTAAAGATGTAGGCTTATGCCACAGGAGCGAAAGAAAGACACGCCTGAACGATAACCGATGCCAGCCCCGGAACGTGAGCCGTGGCTTCACGTGCCACGGCCTAGCGCCTTCTTTATTTTCTTCTGTCGCCATCGCGCGCTCTCCGGTTTGCGCGCCGCCCGAACGAGGGCGCTACAGGGCCCCCGTGTAGACTGGAAGTCGGAATGTGACATGCCGTTTGTGGTATTCCAACGGAAGATCAGTCGTAGATGAGAGGCTTTCTAGGGCGGTCTCCAGGTACGCCGGCTTGAGTCGGTCCAAGCTGACTGTCTCTTCACGGCCGTTCTGAAGTAGAGTGGCAGTTTTGGGGGTGTGGTGAAGGACGCGGAATGGTCCGTCGTAGGCTGGTGTCAAAGGTGGTCTGACCGCGTCGTGGCGCACGAAAACATGTGTTGCAGTGGCCAGATCAGGGTGGACGAATATGGTCTTGTGTTCGGAAGGTCTGGGTGGAGTGGGCCGGAGGTCTTGAACGCAGTAGAGGAGGCGTTGTAGGAATTGCTGTGGCTGGTCTGGTAGCTTCGTTGACGTGAAGAAGTCTCCCGGAAGCCGTAGAGAAGTGCCATACACCAGCTCTGCTGTTGAGCACTGCAGGTCTGCCCGGATGACAGCTCGTAAACCTAAGAGCACCAGTGGCAAGGCATCAACCCAGGTGGCTCTATTGAGGCGGGTAGTCAAGGCGATATTCAGTTGTCGGTGATGGCGTTCCACCATGCTGTTGGCGCAGGGATGATAAGCCGTGGTACGGCAATGTCTGGCTCCAAGGATGCAATTAAGGCAAGTAAACAGCGAGGACTCAAACTGACGTCCACGGTCTGTTGTCACGGTGCCAGGACAGCCAAAACGGGATACCCACGTAGAAATGAAAACGCGGGCAACTGTCTCGGCTGTGATATCTTGAATTGGAACAGCCTCTGGTCAGCGTGTGAAGCGATCGACCATGGTCAATATATAACGGTACCCCTGAGACACTGGTAGAGGGCCCACAATGTCTAGATGAACATGGTCGAAACGACGGCCGGGTGGAAGGAAAGGTTGGGGCGGCGTCTTAGTATGACGGGAGACCTTTGTCATCTGGCAGGGCAGGCACATGCGCGTCCAAGCGCGCACATCACCGTTGATTCCGGGCCAGACATAGCGCTGGGTGAGAAGACGCTGAGTAGCCCGTATGCCAGGGTGACAGATGTCGTGTAAGGAGTGGAAAACGGTGCGTCGTAATGAAGCGGGAACGAAAGGGCGGGGAAGGTCAGCTGAGACATCACACAACAAGCGCTCAGATGATAATGGATGAGGCACCAGGCGTAGTCGGAGAGAACGGGGGTTCTCCCGAAAAGCGGCAAGCTCTCTATCATCCTGCTGTGCCGAGGAGAATGAGGCCCAGTCGATGGTTGGCGGTGGAGAGTCAACCGCGGCTATACGAGAAAGGGCATCTGCGGCGGTCTTGTCAGCTCCTTTCACGTGGCGGATGTCAGTCGTGTACTCCGATATATAAGCCAGATGGCGGAGTTCACGGGGCACGTACTTGGATGAGTTAGTGCGGAAAACATACGCCAGTGGCTTATGGTCAGTCAGCACGTAAAACGAGCATCCTTCCAGGAAATGCCGAAAGTGCTGTATTGCAGCGTAGATGGCTAGTAATTCCCGGCCAAAGATGCTGTAGCGGGTCTCAGCAGGAAGTAGCTTCCGAGTGTAAAACGACAAGGGTCTCCACTCGGAGTTAATGCACTGCTGTAAGACGGCTCCGACGGCCACGCTGGATGCGTCCACCATCAACCGAGTAGGGGCGTTGCTGCGTGGATGAATGAGAAGCACGGCGTTAGCGACCGCTTGCTTAGCAGCAGCAAAGGCGGCCTGGGCCTCTTACGACCAAGGAATGGCGGAGGACGGGCCGGCGGTCGACCGAAGGAGGTCGGTGAGCGGTCGTAGCAGTTCGGCACAGTGTGGTATGAAGCGCCTGGAAAAATTCACAAGCCCCTGGAATTGGCGTAATTGGCGCAGTGTTGTAGGCTGAGGATAATCCTGAATCGCTTTAACGTGGGACCGGAGAGGGCGTATTCCTTTGGATGATATGTGATGGTCCAAGAACTCGAGCTCAGATGCGCCGAAAGTACACTTAGAGGCGTTCACAACGAGGCCGTACTGCTGAAGACGTTGGGACAGAGCGCGTAGATGGCGCTCATGATCTTCAGGTGTGCGGCTGGCGATGAGGACATCGTCAAGGTACACAAACACAGTAGGAAGACCCCATGTGACCTCAGAAATGAACCGCTGGAAAGTTTGAGCCGAATTGAGGAGTCCAAAAGGCATCCGCACGTATTCAAACAACCCAAAGGGCGTCGTGATGGCGGTCTTAGGTATGTCGGCGGGCTCGACAGGAATCTGGTGGTACGCCTTAACAAGGTCCACTTTGCTGAAAATTGTGCAGCCGTCGAGGCGCGGTGTAAAATACTGGATGTGAGGTAGAGGGTAGCTGTCGTGGACAGTCTTGGCGTTCAACGCTCGATAGTCCCCACAAGGACGCCAGTCACCAGGATCACGCTTTGGCGCCAAATGCAGCGGGGAAGCCCAAGCGCTTGACGACGGGCGGATAATGCCGAGCTGCAGCATGTGGTCAAACTCCCGTTTAGCAATAGCTAGGCGGTCTCCGAACAGGCGGCGTGGTCGAGCGGCTGCCGGTGGACCCCGGGTGACGATGTGGTGTGTCACCGTATGTTTAGGCGGCTGAGTGAGGTTGCACGGTTTAGTTAACTCCGGGAAACTCGACAAGATTTTTTCGAACGGTGAGGAAGGTATCAGCATGCGGATGGCCATTGGAGCGATGTCGGACAGGACTCCCGAGATGGAGAGACGAGTCTTACCATCTATGAGGCGGCGCCGCCGCACGCTGACGTCCAAATCGAAGTATGAGAGGAAGTCCGAGCCGATTATCGGTTGAACCACGTCTGCGATGACGAAAACCCACCGGAAAATGCAGCGAAGGCCGAAGTCGAGGGTGAGAGATCGGAGCCCATACGTTGCTATAGACAAGGCGTTGGCAGCACGAAGCACTTGCCCCTGTGACTTTGAACGATCAGCCTTAGTCGGGGGCACAACGCTAATTTCCGCGCCCGTATCTATAAGGAACCTGGCGCCCGATAGCTGGTCCGTGACCATGAAAAGGCGGCTGGGACGAGAAGGGAGATCACACGCCGCCGTCAGTGATCCCGGCAGGCGTTTCCCTGCCACGAACATGGGGGTGTACACTTCGTGGCTCGGTGTCGGAAACGCCGGTGGTACCAGCAGAGGGGTGAATTAAGGGCTGGTACTCCGAGCATCTCGTGTGCGTGGAAGAGCTCGACGACCGGAACGAGGCGAACGAGTCTCTGCAGGGGGCTCCGGAGTGCGGCAATGGAGGCGGCGAGTTCGTCGATGCGGGCCTCAAGGCGCGAAATCGCTGTGTCTGCTGGTGGTAAGACAGCGTTGACAGATGGGGAGGTCGCTTCATGAACCTGATCGGCGAGCTCCGCCAGGCGGTCGAGATTGACGTCGCCGGCCGCCGCGAGGACGAGGCGGATTGGCTGAGAAAGGCGTTGGAGGAAGAGCTCGCGAAGCAACGCTGAGTGGGCAGAGACGTCGTGTTTCCCAAGAAGCTGTCGCATTCGGCGCAGTAGTTGGGAGGGGCACTTGTCGCCAAGGTCCCCCTCTGCAAGGAGCTGCTGTAGGCGGACGCTTTCCGAAGGCATGAATCGTTCCAGCACCTTGGTTTTAAGGTGCTGATATGGCGTAATGTCCGAGGGGTTGGAGAGGACGTCGGAGAGCTCGCTGGCAACGTCAGGAGGAAGGACGGAGGCTACGTGGTAGTAGCGTGTCGTTTCCGAGGCGATGCGGTACAAGGAGAATTGCGCCTCGACCTGATGAAACCAAACTTGCGGGTCCTGTGGCCAGAAAGATGGGAGACGCAGTTGCACGGCCGAGACGTCCTGCGGACGTGAGGCTTGTTCGGTTGAGGGTGCATTCGAGTCAGTCATTGTCTTCGTCCGAGGTCACCACTTGTAGGCTTATGCCACAGGAGCGAAAGAAAGACACGCCTGAACGATAACCGATGCCAGCCCCGGAACGTGAGCCGTGGCTTCACGTGCCACGGCCTAGCGCCTTCTTTATTTTCTTCTGTCGCCATCGCGCGCTCTCCGGTTTGCGCGCCGCCCGAACGAGGGCGCTACAAAGATATTATAGTTGAAATTAGGAAGAAGAAATGAACATGGGCCAGGCACGTAGCGCGTAGGCAAGACAACCACTGATCATGAAGGGTAACTTAATGGACTCTAAGAGAAGGGAAACGTTTGAGAGGGAGACAGAAAATTAGGCGTGCAGAGGATATTGAGAAATTTGCAAGCACAACGTGGCAGCAGAAAGCACAAAACTGGGTTGACTGGCGGATGATGGGAGAGGCCTTTGCCCTGCAGTGGGCGTAGTAGGGCAGATGATGATGCAGATGCTGACGCTGCTGATGATTATGAAAGGTTTTTCCACTTTTACAATACTCTCATTTACCATTTCGTCTGGTGTCAAAGCGTTACTTCTTTCTGGAAACTCTAAGCGATGAAACCTAGTTCGTGCCAAAAGGGCTAAAATTGAAGTCTTCTTGCTTTCATTCTTTCTTTCTCTTTTTTCTTTTCCTATGTTTCTCCTTTCTTTCTTGTTTTATTTTTCCTTTGTTTACTTCTTTTCATTTTTGTCTGTTATTCGATTATTTATTATTGCTTTCTTTCTTTTTGGTTCTTTCTTTCTTCCAACCGGGCCTTCATAACGGATCATGTGAACTTTAATCGCTCACTTCGCCGACTGTTCTTTTATTTCTTTTTTTAAGGATGCGAAAGAAGTTTCCGCGCCTTGGTATGTTATGCTAATGGAGGAAAGAAAAGAAAACGGCATAGCGCTGCAACTACAAAATCGACGTTTCTAATATCCTGTCATGTATACCGTGTGACCGTGCATTATAGCCCACCCGAGAAAAAAAGATAAGCCCCCGCGAAAGCACGACAAATTGCCGCGGCTCTCCCCGTTTACCACAAATGCCTGCGGGCTGGAGGAAGCGTTCATGCATATGCGGCTAACGACACAGATACCCGAGGGCGCCTGTCTATTGTTGCACATCCTGTTGGCTGGTGCAACGCGCACACTTGCGTAAACAAGACTAAGGACGTTTGACAATCCATTATTTCTTTGTACCATCACGGAAGTCTCGCAGCAGAAGTATAGTTGCCGTAATATTGACATTTACCAGCAACCTAACTATCTCCAATGTTTGCTATTTTCCTTCTTTTGCGAACGTTAACGATCCAACCCATTGAACTTAAGATATTGCACGCGATGCAATGAAAGTTATTCAGGTCTTCAGGTCTTTCGAGAAAGACCTGAAGGAATGAATGGCCGTTTTCTGTCGCAACAATGCCAACGCAATTATTTAGCGAATGCTTAAGCAGGGAAAGGTGCACTTGCACGTTGTGGTGAGTGACCTATTCATAGCAAGATAAAGAATCCGGTTGGCTGTTGAGCCTTAATTATGTACTATTAGCAAGAAGCGCACTGAAGCGCGATTCGTTACGCCCGTTACGCGGGCGTAATGTGACAAGGTTCAGTACTCGCCATTTCATGCAGTGTGTATTTTTTTACATTGTTGCGATGCACGGCTTTACTCGCTGCCACCGACTTAACGTAACGCTTGGTTTGCAGAGGGGAAACGGGGACGTTCGCGTGATGCTCGGGCTAGTGTGTGCGCATCGTGTTGTGTTCGTGAGTTTGTCAGGTGCATGTAACTGCATGTAATGCGTATTTTGTCTGTTCGGGCTTGCGCGCATATGTTGCGTGTGCATGGGCGTTTGTGTAGAGATTATGTCGTATGTGTGGCGTGCGTATGTTGTTAGTGTGTGTTTGTCGTAGGTTACTAAGTGAACAATGGCGGAAGTGTGTGTTTTGTGTGTGCGTGTGAGTTAAGGTGTGAGAGAGTGGGTACGTGTGAGTTTTCTCTTTCTCTCTCTCTCTCTCTCTCTGTGTGTGTGTGTGTGTGTGTGTGATATGACAAATAATTTCAATCTTCATAAACTTAACACGGGTGACCACTGCCTTCACCACCTGGTTTTGGTCCGGTTCATTTTGTTTACGTCTTTTCTCCTGTGTATGTGTGTTGGACTTCTGTGTTGTTTGAGCGCGACTTTTCTGTCAGCATTTATGGAGGAATGGCTGGTTAAACCTTTTCAATCGTGCATTTATTAGCCAGCTTTAAGCGAGAAGAGGGGGTGGGGGCTTGCATTCGGCGTGCAATTATTAAACCATAGCTTTCGTTTGTGCGGAATTGTGTTTTTTTTCATATGCAAAACAACAAAGTCCAGAGGAGTAAGAAAAATGGTATTGTGGCAACTATACTTCATTATTAAATGACTTGCTGAACTGGCCGCTACCGAAATATCGCTCCGCGGTTTTCAAGAACGATCTTGCTTTGCATGCAAATCGCACACATTAATTTCGGTGCGTACCTAAATATAACTTCACGTGGTACGTACCATGCCTCGGATTTCGCAGGAATAATCAATCGGAGGCAGCCACCGTTGCGCGCTTACCTTTCGCGCGAATAGGCTGGCCTCGGTGGCGACGTCCATGGCTGAGTTTCCGGCCCCCAGCACGAGCAGCCGGCGATCTCGGAAGCGCAAGCAGTCCTTGACTGCGTGGCTGTGCAGCACGGTGCCATCGAAGCGCTGCAGGCCTCGCACCGACGCGGGCCGCGCGGGAAAGGCGTGATGGCCCGTGCACACCATGACCGCGTCGAAGGTCGAGCAGGTGACGCTATCCGTGGACAGATCCTTGACAGTCACGTCCCACCTGCAGCGATGGACGAACGGCATCGCGTAAGGAACGCTCAATGCCATAGACTCTCCCCACTTGTGTCTGCGATCATGCAGCAGGTACGTAGAGGCAGCATACTTTGCATGAACCTTGTGCATTCTCAGTTCAATATAATAACAAAGTATGGCGACAGACAATTCTGTCGAATTGTCGTACTTTGGTAGGTGACATGCTGTTGTATGGCCAGTTGATGGTGCAGAAGTACAGTTGGACGCCATGCTTTAACAGGCTTTTGTACTACGGCAAATGGCTCACGTTGTTTCAAGGACATTTCTGCCTCGACAATTCTGTGCCCGTGGTGGCAACTAATTTTTCTGCGGTACTGCGAACTTTTCTTGTGGTAGTCTGGCTACCTATCGAAACAACACCACACTACACAATCGACTTCCGTTGTCCCGACAAAAGGTCTGGTACGATAGAAAAGAATCTCGCCGCATTAGGCACCCTTAGTAACTAGATAAATCTTGTTGCAACTACAACAATTCGTTTTACCCGGATCGCAAGCTCGTTATTGGGTCGTGCATACATTGTGATGCATTCAGAAATGAACTTGTCAATACGACCCAGTATAGAGGAGGAGAAAGAACAATGAGAGAAAAGGCAGAAAGGTTCACATGCCCGGTTGGCTATACCCTATGCTCGAGGAATGAGAAAGGGGAGTATAAGGAGAGAGAGGAGAGAGAATGAGAAGAGAGAAGGAAAGTGTAAGTACATAAGAGTAACGCAGTGTCTATGCAAGGTAATCTAATAAGATAGAACATGTACTGGCACGGCCGCTGGCACAGGTGATGGTATCGATCCCAAAGTGAATCACGCATGCTCGCACAAGAGTGACCACACTCAAGACACCTTTTTTATTATTCAAAAGCGCACACAAGCTGGAGATTGATTGATTGATTTTATTGATTGATTGATTGATATGTGGGGTTTAACGTCCCAGAATCACCATATCATTGCGAGGCGCCCTAGTGGAGAGCTCTGGAGATTTCGACCACCTAGAGTTCTTTAACGTGCTTCATTTTCGGCTGCATTTTCGCCTCCATCGAAAATGCAGCCACCGCAGCCGGGTTTCGATCCCGCGACCTGCGGGTCAGCCACATGGTACCTTATCTACTAGACCACTGGCATATGAGCTGGTGTGAACCCAAAACTCAGAAAGCCATTCCCTATTTATTTGATATTTATATATGTGAAATACTGCAGTCATACAGGCTTGAACAGTATTGAGGTGCTTCCATCTAATGCCGTCAACCTTATAGTTATGCACGAGCAAGTTATCGCAGACTGTTTGTTCACTTGGCATGTTTCGGTATTTGCACGTCAACAAAAGGAGGCGGTAAATGCGAGGCATATGAAAAAGCAGATGTTGTTCCTACCTGACTCTAAGGAAAAATCAGCATCCAGGGACGCTTGTGTGAAAATCGATGATAAAGGGGTAGCCGCCTGTGTCACTTATCGTTTCACATGTCTGCCAGCAAATATAGTGACCTTTGACAAATTGATGCTCGTCCATGTATACACATGACGATGAATAACTCGGTGCGTGCTTTTCCTCGTGAGCCGAAATGCCGAATCGAGGTATCCAGGAAACGCCGAACGACACTCGATCTCTCGAGCGAGTGTGTGTAGCTGTACAAACGGTGTCCTTTACCTATCGCGTTCTAGCTTACGGCCCTGAGCAATATGAACCGGCATAATGATAGGATTGTATCCGTACGATGCTATATTGGGGACGAAGCTTCTTATAGTCTAGGGCAGTCAATGCATCCGACGTAGGTAGCCACCACAGCGCACACACACACACACACACACACACACACACACACACACACACACACACACACACACACACGCACACGCACGCACACGCACGCACACGCACAGACAGACAGACAGACAGACAGACAGACAGGCAGACAGACAGACAGACAGACAGACAGACAGACAGACAGACAGACAGACAGACAGACAGACACGAGCGCGCGCAAGAAAAAAAGGTACGGGTGTTGCGCAGCCTATCAAAAGAATTTTTGAAACTTTATTATGGAGTCGTTCACTTTCATATCCATAGGGGGATGTGTTCATGTGCAGCATATTTAGTGCTCAGGATTAGAGTATGTGTGCTATTATTTATCACCCCTCTATTTTGTGCTTCTTACGAGTTAAAACGAGTGGCCCCCAAATAAGCGACGCTGTTATCGTTGATTGATTGATTGATTGATTGATTGATTGATATGTGGAGTTTAACGTCCCAAAACCACTATATGATTATGAGAGACGCCCTAGTGGAGGGCTCCGGAAATTTCGACCACCTGGGGTTTTTTAACGTGCACCCAAATCTGAGCACACGGGCCTCCAACATTTCCGCCTCCATCGGAAATGCAGCCGCCGCAGCCGGGATTCGATCCCGCGACCTGCGGGTCAGCAGCCGAGTACTTTAGCCACTAGACCATCACGGTGGGGCACGCTGTTATCATGACAACTATATTGAATTGAATTGAATTGAAGTTCATTTGTCCTGAAAATCTTACAGGATCGGGAGCATAGGCTAAAGGCTATATAGCCTGACATGGGGCCTCTGCTCCTAAATACAGTTTGGCACGCAGGCCGCTCAATCTGTTGCATATGTTTTCAGAAGTAAATATATAACACAACAAATAACGCACAGAAATAAGTAAATAACACAACAAATAAACGATAACACAACAAAATTTAGCATGGTCTTGTTACGCAATTTCAGGGAAAACATTAGAAAATCACTTCATCACAAAAGCGTCATCTGAAAAGAAACTTCATCAATACAGAATGTAAAATAAAGCATAAGAAAAGAAACTACAACACATAACTCAAATTGATAGCTAGGATGTAACAAATCAAGTACAGAGACTTTAATAAGCATACTCATGGTGAAACATGTCGAGAGGCAACGCATGAGGGCGGAGTGCACGCATGCGCTGCAAAGCTCCGGGCACTAACGCGAATCGCTTTCTCTCTGACATTTGATGAAGCTGTGCACGAAAGGACACAATCACGCTCACATAGAATTGCGCAAACCGTCTCTTACCTCCCCATTTTCGTAACACATGCGGGTGTACGACTTCTTAGTCACTACCTACGGATTTTTCTTCCTTTGTCGTAGAAGTTTCACGGCGTTTTACCTCTTCGTGCTCAGACATTGATCGGTATTCTTTACCATGTACCATACAAAATTGCATGACATTGCATTGCTGAGTAACTCAAGGGACGAATTGCAACTCATGATTACGGAGTAAGACAAGGAGAGCAGAAAGGTGGGTCTTAAAATTAATCTGCAGAAAACGAAAGTAATGTACAACCTCGGAAGAAAGCAGCGCTCCGAATTAGGTAATAGTAAACTTCAAGTTGTAAAAGACTGTCTACTTAGGGCAGGTAATGACCACGGAGCCGAACCACGAGATTGAAGTAACTAGAAGAATAAGAATGAGGTGGAGCACATTTGGCAAGCACTTTCAAATCATGACAGGTAGATTACCACTATACCTCAAGAGGAAGGTATTTAACAGCTGCATCTTGCCGGTACTTAGCTGTGGAGCAGGAACCTGGAGACTTCCTAAGAGGGTCCAGCTTAGATTGAGGACGACGCAGCGAGTAATGAGAAATAAAATGGTAGGTATAACTTTAAGAGACAAGAAGAGAGCAGAGTGAATTAGGGAACAAGCAGGGGTTACGGATAGCATAGTTGAAATCAACAAGAGAAAATAGACATAGACCAGACATGTAACGCGTAGACAGGATAACCGCTGGTCATTTAGGGTAACTGACTGAATGCCCGGAGAAGGCAAGCGGGTTAGGGGGAGGCAGAAAGTTAGGTGGGCAGATGAGATTAAGAAGTTTGCGGGTATAAATTGGCAGCAGCAAGCACAAGACCGGGTTAACTGGCGGAACATGGGAGAAGCCTTTGTCCTGCAGTGGATGTAGTCAGGCTGATGATGATAATGATACAAAATTGATTGTCGCTGCCTTTAAGTGGTCTTCTTATGTCGTGACCACACTCACCTGCCACTGTGCTGGTGGTCGTGGGCGGGAGCAAGCCGTAGCACCTGGTGCTTGAAGCGGATCGTCTCGCTGACTCGAAAGTGGCGCGCGTACATCTGCAGGTACTCGAGCAGCACCGAGTGGTGCATGTAGTTCGGAAAGTGCGCTGGAGGCGGGAAGTCGCTGAACGCTGTCAGCTCCTTGCTCGAGTTGATCACCGTCGAGCGCATCACCGACGGTTGTCCCGGGGAACTGTCGTCGCGGAAGCGCCAAAGGCCGCCCAGCGCCTCCGCCTGTTCGAACACGACGGGCTCGAGGCCGGCCTCGAGGCACGACTTGGCCGCAGCGAGGCCCGACGGTCCGGACCCGAGCACGGCAACGCGCAGCGGGGGCTCCGAGGACGACATGACTTGGTCGCGCTGTGGACCTGGGTAGGCAAAGGTTTTGGCGGCAATGAGAATACGGAATCTAAGCACAGTTGAGCAATTAATTTAGCGGAAATTGCAGTGGTGTCTCGTATCCCAAAATATTTTAATGTAGATAATCATTGCTAAAGTTTTACACACTGGACACGGGTAGACTATAGGTCGAGCATACAAACCAAGACACGCATCTCTCTGCAATTTGTTAAACTGTAAGTTTGTTCAGCGAGAATTATCTCTAATCCCACGCAAAGAACACCATCGAGGTGCGAGAGCACTTTCACGTCCTTGACAGCTTGATGCAATACATTTTTTGTTCGCCACAGCTATAGTGGCCTAAGTGGCAGATGCGTTTTGACGTCGTCATACAAGAGTTGGTCACGTGTAGGCAAGATTTCGCGATGTTCCAGATCTCTATGATCTATCTGCTGTGACGACGTTACTTAGTTTTTTACCATACATTTAGATACATGCCGCTTGCTGTCTCACTATCATGTTGCGGCCAACAGCTAAGAAGTCACGTTCTGTTGTAGTAATAACAAACATTAATGTCATGCTCTTGTTCACGGAGCATTTCCTTATAGAGTCAATCACCATTTGTTTTTCTTTTGTTGTTTTTTTGGGAGTGCGGTACAGGTACAGCTTCAACAACTGTGAAACACTGTACGATACACTATCTTAAGGTGGGGCAGAACTTACGCAGGTTTTCGTTGTAAAGCACACTCGGCCGTTATATTGCCCAGGTGGTTTCCCTAATGTTATGTCTGGCACAATTATTGGCCGAAATTTTCACCTATATACAAAAGATTTGAGCGCATAGCCTTGGGAATGCGATTCCCCAGGCCGAATTAACAAAACTTCTCTTTTACAGCTAAGAGTAGAATCTTGGACAGTGGCACACTCCCACGCTGGGGGATTGGCCTGGAACCAAGTAGTTTTCCGAAGGAATTCTTATTTATTAGATTGAATGTCGTCTAGTTAAAGATGAACATCGTAATGTAACAAAATTGCAAATACTACCAATAGATGAGTACAAACATAGGTAATAACTTTGAGCTGGGTAATGAGGAAGCAATAATTCCAAGTTTCAACGCAATTTAGAAAATAGGAGTGTGATCACAACAAAGGTCATGCGCGGCGCCATAGTTGTCCGCCGCCGTCGCCGGTGTCCGTAACCACTATCGCTCGAACTGAGCAAAAAAAAAAGGCAAATGAAAATAGCTCGGACACAGTGGTATTCGAACCCAGGTCCCTTGCGTGCCATCCATTCCCAGTATTTCACCGCAGAGTCGCGCCGGGGAATGAAACTTCGTTGCAAACTTGCCTTAGACAGGCTTGATGTCCGTAAAGCAATCGCGTATCAGTAATGAAGCGTTTTAGAACAGCAAAGGAACAACCAGGAGTCACACAATGCGAATTGCGTAACGAGTGGGTCGTTCGACGCTCTAAGCCGTTAAAAAAGAGCTTGTTGTTGATCACCTATCGACTGTGGCGCATACCCGCTTCAGGCATATTTCTTGGTCGTCGTCAGCCACTGCATAAAAAATTTGCACATTTTTTGCAAGCGTGTAGCGGGCACCACGCTTCTCTGAAGATTGACAAAGAATAGCATTGTGAATGCCGGCACCCTACACAAAAGTATTGATGATTTATGGCCTAGTGGGTACCCAGCAAGTGTGCCTGTAGCAGTTACGCAGAGTGTTGAGAAAAAACTCTGAAAGGCCAATCTTTCAGCTTTAGTGTGACTGTGCTGCGCGTTCCGTGCAGGTCTCTTTCGTGAGCACATATTCCCATTGGTCAGCCGGCTTTGCTAATGATATGCCCATGACTTGATTGGCTTAAATATTTCCCTGCGAATTTTTTCAACTCAAGAAGTGTCTGTGAGCGCGGGCCCCGGTCTAGGAATCGCAGACAAGTTGCACTGAATTCCGAAGCCCGCTTTCAGGCGACTGGCACTTTTTTCTCCTTCCAGGCTAACAACGAAAATAGGGTAATCATAAAAGGATATTCCCGTAAAAACACGGAACAACCGATACCACAAAAAAAAACGCATTTTGAACTATGGCCCACTGTGTAAATATCAGTCGATGCACAGGCCTTTTGTTTCAGCACAAGGGACAGCTGCTGGACTTATCAGTGGGGAAAACATCACAATTTCTGTATGCACAGCCAGCTGACGACAGCTGCTGATGAGATTTGAGATTGTTTCGCCGTATCCACGTGCTTCACAACGGTCGCTAGCCAGGCGAGAGAAAGTGTCCACGAAATCCGCGCTCAGCCGTACACGACACAGAAGAGTTTCATCCCGCCGTGATATTCTTGAAGGAATGCGAAGTTGCAACTTCGATTGCGTTGCCTGAGATCGATGGAAGCGTGAACGGAAATCGGTGAAGTCCTTTGCGCTGTACTGCACCAAAGTAAGTCTACGGTATACATTATGAGAGCAGCATATAGAGTGCCTATCGCGAACGATGTCTCAGATCGGCTAAAATAATTTGCACGGCAGCTCACTTTTGCTAACATATGACTGCGTCTAAGATGCATTGCGACCTTTTTGAACCGAGCATTGACCAATGCATTTGACATAAGTGTAAACCTTGCCCTATATATAACGTTGAGCACAAGGGCTAAACATTGTTCATCCGGATTTCGTGAACATAGTGCATTTTTATGTGTTAACTTTCCGAAAGCTTACTTTTTAATCAAAGCATTTGGTACATACTAAAACAACTCAACTTTATAATATAATTTACACTGTACTTTGTAGTTTTTACATCATAAGAACAAATATATACGTGTTTTTACGTATGGTAAGCTTTACTTTCCAGACATCATTTAGATTTAGCGCATATGCAAGTTAGTGATTTTCGAGAGTGTTACAATTTCCAAGAGCTTGCGTGTGGGTCTGTGTTCTTGGTACTTAATTAAGCGATCTAGACAATAGGCCATGTGCATAAACGATTACTTTTACCTCACGCTTTACGTCTAAGGCTTACTGAACGATGCGGCCATATCGCTATGGTTTACGAGATATTTTGATAATTCCTCGACAAGTTTACTGCCATACGAATATCTTCTTGAATTCAGAAGGTTGATGAATGCTTAAGCCGGAATCTTGGAGGACAGCTGTGGGCTTAAAGCCTGATCGAACATGTTCAACATATATGTTTATTGAAGTGTTTCAATTGCTTTTTTATTCGTGAAATGTTAAACAAGGCATGTTTACATCCGCGTGTTAAAGGCGCAGATATCTGGGCAACCTCTGTTTCAGCGTATTAGATTGAAGTGACATGCCGGAAGAAAAAAAAAGTGTGAGTATTCGCACGCATGTGGTAGAAGTTTATTCCCGTGCCACGTAGGTCGTTCCATGTGTGCTCGCAGTCCAGTTACACACATCGTTTGTCCTGGCTTCGACATAATGTCAAGGGTCAACGCATGTTCTTGGCCGAATAGCCAGAGCTTGGCAAACAATCGCACGCAGCAACGCACCAAAGGTTGTGGAAAATTCACTTATAAACAGGTCAGCCGCTTGCGTAAGTCGGTCTCACTACCTTCGAACTGTATGTATTGCTCCACTTTCGAGATTTTTTATGTTGCGATTGCCGACATACAGGGTGGCAGTCGTGTACTATGACATACTATTCCTCCGTTTCATTTGATGTCGGATGAGTTTATCGTGCAGCATATAGAAGACAGGTTTGTTAGCTATATGTCGTCCGAATATGAGGCAATTACTGCATAAAATTCCCATTCGCTTCATGCATAGAAACCTTGATGCAACACCGATGTTTCAGAAAAGGTCTCTATGAAAAATGCTACTGTTAGTGCATACAAAGAATCTTTATCATGTGACCTATCTGTGTTGGTTGCTTACGACAAAATATGACCATAGGCAACTTGCAGAGCATGTAAAGTGAAGCAATCTACATCGTTAACGGTACTAGATTTAGCATACCTTTCGCGCGTTTACACGTGAACCATCGCTTAGGCGACCCTGTGGAAAAGGTAATGAAGCCACTTCAGCTGTAATTGGAAAGAAAGCGACCTCAACTGCGTACAAACGAACAGCGCAGAGCTCGCAAAACTTTGCTTCTTTAACCCTTCGAAACCGAGCCAGTGCGGTATTATACGACGTGTTCTGCCTAATTAAAATGGTCTCACCTATCCGGTCGGTTATCGCGTAATAATATCGGGGGTTCACGTCCCAAAACCACGATATGATTATGAGAGACGCTGTGACTCCAGAAATTTTGACCGCCCGGTGTTCTCTAAGGTGCGACCACGGTATACACGGGCCTCTATTATTTCGCCTCCCCCCAAATGCGACCACCGCGGCCGGGATCGCACCCGCCACCTTCGGGTTAAAAGCCGAGCACCTCGGCCATGCACTGTTCCACGAAGGCTGTCCTGTTATTGCGTAGCTCCGCCAGCACCTCATACGTAAACGAGACGCGACTTTTCTCCCTTCAACTGTGAATCATCGGCAAATGAGGCGAGCTCTGCCCAATACCAGAATGCACCGCATTATAGCAGTGTAGGTGCATTATAGCAGGTTATGCATATCGGAGGGTCACGCCTTTGCATTGTTGTTGTAACAGTATAATTGTCGTGTTCCTGTTGGTGGTGGTGCTTTGTGCTTACACTGAGGTAAGAGCCAGTCCTGCCAGTATTTCACAGGAAATTGTGACTTTATGAAACTGGTGACAGGAAATTGTGACTTTGGGAAATTGTGACATTACGCGAACGTACGGCTAGCGTAATGGCAACAGAAACAGGCTACGGAGTGATGGTGTGGTGACGGCATCAGTTTTCATGTTTTCCTGCCTATGGTAACATTCACTACCGCGAACACTACTCAAAGACAGGTCACAAGCACAATGACGATCGCTCGACGCAGTAGTAACGAATGATCACAAATCAAACAAGAAAAGCAAGGGTGGTAGATGCAACTTACCGGTTAGTTATATATGTGAATTATTCGCACCACCGCTCTTCTGAAGCAGAGCACAGTCCTCGGCACTGCTTGGTATTTGTCTAAGAAGACCACACGCCTCTCCATCTCTGCTGTTGTAAATCGCAGCTCAAGTTCGCCAGTCACGGTGTATACGAATGCACAACGCGTACTGCGCCGTCGTACAGCATGTGTCATATTGTAGCGCACTGCCCGCGAACACGCCCGCATCTGCATTTACCGGAAGGCTTGTCACTGGCTCTCACCTGGTCAGTCGTAACACGTGCTTCCTGGCTTCCGCATGCTCCGGCCGCCCGTCGTGTCGTCGTAGCGTCGCGGGCGAAAGTGCCGCCATGGCGGCCCCCTTCGCGATACGGCGGCCCCTTATTTGGGTTTTCGGGTCCGCTGCTGCCCCCTCCTCACGCCTCGCGGCCGATCCTGGCCGCAGCAGCAAGCTGAGCCCCCCTCACGTACAGGAACAGCGCGTAGTCCAGGCACGCTTCCTGCTCTCGCCGTTCCGCCTCCTCGCGCCTGCAACCCCATTGTGTAATGCGTGTCCTGACCCTTCCCCTTCCACACTGCCACGAAAAAGAACGCACCGCAACAGCTTTTCTCGGCCGGGAGTCATGGCGCTAGAATGGACAAGGCGTTGCGCTCCGAATTAAGGGTGCTGGCTGAGCATAGAATTTGCTCTTGAAGGGGCACTGACACAGATTTTCGAAGTTTTTACTCAGCCGTGCGAACCTCCTGTATACTTGGGCGGCTGCGAACAAGCGCGAAGCTCACAAGATGCTGATGGATGGATGGATGCGAAACTTTATTGAAAGTCCTGAGATGCACGACTCAACGCGCAGCGGGCCTCTCCAACGGTGGGGCAGTCGGCCCAAACCCGACAGCCGCATCGTAGGCCCTCTGGACAGCCCACAGTTGATCCCCGACATTGGGGCTCTTGATAGCGGATAACCACTTTTCTTTATTGGGTTGGTCCGTGCCCCGCAACGAGGGGCGATGGCACAGCATGTGGTCTAGGCTAGCGATGAGATATTGTCTTATGGCAGTACGGTCACTTTTAGCATGGCTCACCTACTGACGTCTGCAGTGTAAATTCTGGTGTCTTGACGCACCAGCAGTGTTGTACACGTCACCGAAAAAAAAGGTAATTTATACGTTACTCGTTAAACTAACAAAAAAGGAACGCGTTACCATCTTACGTTACTTCTAAAATAAAAGAAGTAACGCGTTACCGTTACCGAAAAAGAAAGTAACGGGCGTTACGGTTAAAATGTACAACACTCACTCAACGAAACACATGTGGCACGTCGTTTATTCCACATCAGCATGGACTTAGGCAAACTCAAGTTCACGCGCAGTGCGAGCGTCACGAGACGGGCGAGCCGCGCTCACTGCTCGTGATGTTGATATAGGTCTGCGATGTCATAGCTTCTTCCCTTCTCAAAAAAATTAAACGATCAGGAGAACGGCACTCTCGCGTTGAGCGCCGTAATTGGTTGCTGAGTTGCGGGAGTCGGTGAATATCTTGCGTTTTCACCCGAAAGTTCTTGACAGACCAATAGCGTATCGGTGTCGAACGATCCGTCAATAGAAACCGTCCTGTCGTTTCACTTGGTCAAAATGCCGTTGGTCCGTTCGCTCAGTCGTGTCCATGGTGATCATGCGCTTGCCCTGCTGGTCACGCACGATACCCGGAATTCGCTTTTAACGCGATAGCGTTAAAGAGCTCGTTTTGCAGAAATTCTGGTGTCGGCGTCATTGGTTGTGCGAGTGAAAAATCATCGTCGTATGCGTGACCCAAAAATTGAGATCAATGCAAATAAAATAAATAAATTATAAAGATTACTGAAGCGGAATGGAGATCGAACCCGGGTCTATTGAGTGGCAAGCGGATATTCTACCACACGGTCACGCCTCTGCTTGTGAAAACAGGGAAAAGAACTTCCTCCGCTTAGAAATGCAGTGAAAGTAGCTCTCATGCTTCACAAACACACGCGTCCTTGTTACACGCGACATGAAATATCGCAGTAGTAATACGTGGTCTACAAGCGTCCATTGCCAAATGGGGTCAGAATATGTGTTTATCATAACTCCGTGGTTGGAAGCCGGTACCCCGCTACAAAAGGCGCACACGCTACTGTGCCTATTCCCTTAAGGCCACTTATAGTGAGTGCATAGCAAATTGGAAAAGATTGCATGCAATAAGTGTTCGAAATACATACCAAGAACAAGATGTCGCTATCGTGTTCAACTCCTTAAGGCTAATCTTTAGGGTCCCCTAATTTTTTTCTGTGGTCGGAACGTTCGACTTCAAACACGCTGACCTACCGGCCATTATTGCTGTTCTGGTTCATTGCACAGCTTTGCTCTAACCGCCTCGGTGGTCGGTATAATGGAGTCGAGTTTCGTTCTCATTTGATACCCCATCAAAAGCTCCGCCGGAGACATGCCCTCTTTCACTAGCGTGCGGTGGTAACGGAACAGAAGTCTTGATATTCGAGTCAGTAGCGGAATTTCTTCGTTTTTGTTAAAGCATTCCTTGAAAGATCTTACGGCTCGCTCTGCTAAACCGTTTGATTGGGGATGATAGGGCGCTGTCGTCCGTCAAGTGTTTTACTTGATTCTTAGCTAGTAAATTGCGCTCAAGAGTACGAGGTAGACCGAACTTCGCAAACATCGCCCTCAGCGCTTCCAGTGTCACTTCTGCTGTTGCAGATTTCATTGGAACTGCTACCATTCACTTCGTTTCGGAATCCACAACTACCAGTATATCATGTGTCCTTCAATAGGATCTGCATGGTTGGCGTGCAACCGGCTCCATTTCTGTCCCGTCGTGCGCCATGGTACAGGTGTCTGTACTGGAGGCATCGCCTCAGCCTGTGCAAGCAGCGATTCACGCACCAATCGCTCGATGTCACCGTCCACACCCGGACACCAAAACAGGAATCTTGCAACGTTCTTCATGGTCGCCGTGCCTGGGTTCGCTTCATAAAACGAGTCCAAGATGCGTCGATTTATAGCCGCGGAAAGCACGATACGGTGTCCCAAGTAGACCAAGTCTTGGTAGTAAGTGAGTTCAGCTTTCTTTCTGAAGTACAGCCGAAAGCGGCTCTGCTCTTCAGACAACAAATTTCGGCCAGCCTTTCTGAATCCAGAATTTGACTTGCTGCAGCAGAGGATCTGTTTCTGTAAAATGTACCACACCGCTGACCCTAATCGGTTCCCTTTTCAAGCATTCATTTACCGCATCGGCGGCAGACCGTATACGGACGTGATAGCACTGCTCGTTCGAGTGAGCTTTACTGCCGCACCTATGGCAAGGTGTCATGCCTTCGGCCTTCGATTGCCCTTTTCCTTGCCGATTCTTCTGCATGAAGTGTATGCCACTCTGATCCGTAGATTGCACACTTCTAGCGTTTGCGGCCGCTGATATAACTGAAAGAACGGAATACCCAGCTTCCGAAAGCGTCAGCTTCCTCAAAGTCTTCGAACGTCGTCTCACATCTTCATCTAACACTCCACAGACGATTCGGTATCGTAGCATGCGTTTGAGAGATGATCAGAAATTGCATGTTTTCTGCCAGCCACCTTATTTCGGCAATAAATTCCTGTACACTCTCTCCTCCTAGTTGTGATCAAGTGAAAATAGCATGACTTGCCGCTATTTCGGTGACTTACTGGGTGTAGTACTCCGCGACGTACTTAACGGCGTCGTCGTATAGTTGAGTGCGTTGCCTCTGATGGCAACATTCTCTTTTCCTTATTTTTCTATCTCCCATTTTCTCTTCCCCAGTGTAGGGTAGCAAACCAGACACTTGCTCTCTGGTTAACCTCCCTGCCTTTCTTCATACCATATATATATATATATATATATATATATATATATCTATACCATTAGAATCGCGCTGTCCGGTAGCGAGGCCACTGCGCGTCGCTTTGTAAGCCAAACGATGTTTTAAATCATAACGACGTATATTTAGCTCGTAATATGCATAGTATGAACCGGTGGCACGCAGTAGGCTTTACGCATTGTTTGTGGCACATAACCATTTACGATAAAATGTGACGAAATGCCATGCCGACGAGCCGAGAACCTAAATTGCATCACCTCTAAAGAAGCGGGCATGTCAACCAGTTTAGGTTAGCCGACATGCTATCCTGCTTTGGGGAAAGGGTTGGGGCTGTTTGGAATCTGTCTAGCAGAAGGGAGCCTTCAATAATAAGCCCAGCACGTCATGTATGTTCACGTCTTGATCACTATCATAAGACTGAACCTGTTTTAGTGCTCACTAATCTGTTTTTTTTTTCCTCACTCGCCACTTGTCATCGCCATTGGTGAATGGAATGTTTTTCCTGCTGATATCACAGACATCCTTAAGCATGAGTGATTTGTTAATCATCTAAAGTCATTCGTTAAACAGTGAGCTAATTGTTATCAATACCCGTGTTTTTCATCGCCAACGTAAATATGATTTACTGTCAAGTGCAAAATTGTGATTGTTTTTCTTAAGCATTGTATAACTTTCAAACGTTTTTATTTTGTTTTTACTTACTCTTGTTCGTCTATTCTAATTATATTGTTTAATATTTATATTCTATATTATTCATCCCAGTCATTGCTCTTGTTCCCCCTGTAATGCCTTCTGGGCCTTCAGAGGATCTGAATAAAAAATTAAAATGTTTGTCGGTAGATTGTTGATAAAGATGCGAAAATGCGGGAGCCAGGAGTGCTTAACTATGTAACTTCTGTGATGATAATTATCAACATTATCATCGCATTCATTCTGACTCAACAATTCAAGGCAAAGACCTCTCCCATGTTCCGCCAATCAACCCGGTTCTGCACTTGCTGCTGCTACGTCACACCTGCAAACTTCTTAATCTCACCTACCCAGCTAACTTTCTTTCTCCCCCTGGCGCGTTTGCCTCGTCTTGAAATCTAGTTAGTTACTCTTAATGACCAGTAGTTATCATGCCTACTGGCTATATGCGCTTCTAGCGTCCGTTTCTTCTTCTTTATTTCGGCTATGATGCCCTTAACACCCGTTTCTTCCGCGACACGCTCTGCTCTCTTCTCGTCCCTCAAGGTCATACTTAATTTCTTTCAATCGCTCGCTGCGTCGTCCTCGATTTGCATTGAACCCTCTTTGCAGCCTCCAGGTCTATGCTTCGTAAGTTATTACCGGTAAGATGCAGTTGTTGTATGCCTTCCTTTTGAGGGATAGATGTAAACGGTCATTCTTTATTTGAGAATGCTTGCGGAATGTGATTCACTGCATCCATATTCTTCTAGTTATTTCACTCTCATGATTCCGCTCCGCGGTTACTACCTGTCCTAAGAAGACATATGCGTTTACATCCTCTAGTGACTCGCCACCTATCAGAAAGCAATGCCCTCTGCCGAGGCTGTTGCTCACTACTTTAGTTTTATGCATTACAATTTCAGACCTACCGTTCTGCTTTCCTTGTTAAATTCAGTAATCACGAGTTGAAATTCGTTCCCTGAGTTACTCTTCAATGAAGTGTCATCAGCGAATCGCAGGTTATTTAGGTACTTTTTATTAACTCACAACTCTAACGTTTGTCATTCTGGGGACGCGGAAACCTAGGATACAGTGGTGAAAAGCGATGGAGAGATCGTGTCGCCTGTCTTACATCCTTCTTTATCAAAACTTATCGTTTTCTTCATGGAAGACTATGGTATCTGTCTATATTCTACATGGCTGACTGGAATCTAGATTGTAAAGCCCGGTGACTGCATCGAGAGGGCACGTTTTGCCGGTAAAATAGCGCATCCCCGCACATAGCAAAGCGGAGCCGATATCTGTCGTTCTTTGTTCTTAAGCTTGCTTATGCTGGATTGCGATGCAGTATGTTTGTTTCACTGATATATGAAGCGCTCAGTAAAGACCGTAACATTGCGCACCACAAAATTAATGCGTGCGTTCATTTTAGTATATATACGAAGATTTCTGTACCGCTCGCATCCACCGCAGTTCTTCTGTACGGGAAACTGTGCGTTGTCCAATTACAAATCTCGCATTTCGAGCATATATACAAAAGATGAGCTGCTACAGAAGACATGGTCAAGGAAGTGGCATGTATACAAGTTAAGAATAGAAGCCAAATTCTCTAGAATGTTAATAAAAACCTTATTGTTTTACCGTATAGGCGCGGCTTAAACTAATATCAGCGCGACAAAACCGGGGATGAGAATAGAAAAGACAGACTTATATATAAAACAAACCTAACGATTTCTTGCAACAAACAGTATAATAAGAAACGGGCTCCTATGGTTCCAATTTTGGTTGCTGTTAGTTACAACCATACCGAAACACAAACCAACTCTAGAGACCAGGAATGCCAGGAACGTATTCATTATTCATACAGGAGAAAACAGCTGCAACTCTTATTTAATTCAAAACTTGTGGAGCAAGAAAAAAAGCAGGAAATACAAACTTACCGCTAGTGAGGCTGAATCCGCCATAATATCAGACGTGCTAAATGTGCACTCTCTCCTCTTCATACTCGCCCGTCTGGTCTCTTGACGATGACAAAATTGGTCGCATTGACCTTGTTCGGGTATATTCACAACCCTCCTACTCTCCCATCAGCCCGAAAGTATGCAGACTTGTTTTTTTTTTCCTTTTTAGTTAGTTGGAGTGAAGCTAAGGATCTCCGCCAGTGGGTCTCACCGCGATGTTCGCCACGGCACACCCCTTTGAATGGTCGGCGCACGGTTTACGGTCATATAGCCTATGCACGTCCGTTGCCCGCATAGGTATACGAAACCACGTGTATTCACGTGTCTTCGTAATTACTCTATTCGGGAATCCCCGAAGGCTCGTAAGACAAAACAAAGGCTTTATCCGAGGCCAGCGACCTCCATGATTCTCGTCTTCGGGTCGGTTTCATCGTAGTGCGAGGCGCCACTCGCTATATGCGGTGTTTACGGCTGCGGATGACTTGGAGGTCGACACGTGCCGGCGCCGGCGGAAAGGCACTGCGCCCCTACTCACCCCCCGGTGCCTCCTTGCCCGTTTTATTTGGCCCGCTGCCGCCGGCAAACACACCGGCGAGGAAGGGAAGTGATGCTGCAGACACCTTGGATTGGCGTCCGGTTGGCTCTGCCGTTGCGTATGGTGCCCCGATGAAACTAACTAACGAAACGAACAAGAAGAGAGCGTCGGATGCGCGCTTTTGTGCCAACCAGGGGGCGCTGCGTCGAGTGATACAAGCCGGTGCTGCATGCCATCACGTGAGTGCACCGGTAACGGTTCATTCCCAAACATATCGCGTCCCGGCGCAGACCTGGAAGCATGCCGAGTCGAGTGTGACGGTTGGCGATGTTCTCGATCTGCACCGCATGTCCTCCGCGTCGTCTGTGTATCTCTATGCACTTGTAGCCGACGGAACGGTCTTGTCCCATCACTGCGCGTCGCGAATATATCTCGCTAGTGATGCTTTCGCGCCCGGTGAAGATGACGCTCTTACATTAGCGAGCAAACTGACAGGTACGCCGATGCTATGCTCGTTTTGTTGCCATAACACGTTATCGATCGCAGCTTAGATAAATCGCATCGCCCTGAATCCTTCAATACTCGCGATAGGCTATAAAAGCCCTCCTGTCATAACTCCTGTACATAAAAGGGAATAAACCTGAGATCACGAAGCTTGATTTGCGCGTGTCGCTAACAAAGGCAGCCGTGCGACAATGCATAACAAAGACCAGCAGCTGTTGACATTCATTCTCCGTGGCGACAACTTCGCTTCCATACCAATAATCGCTTCCATACCAATAACGTATCAATGTGCGTGTTCGGCGTGTGGCATCATTGCGAGTTATCGTGCCCTAGATTAGCGGTACGGTGAACATTACTTTGTTGCCTTAATATGCAGCAAGGTCGTTGCCACTTGGCCGACCACGCGCAACCATTCAATGACCAAAGGGCAACACGGCAGCAACGCAGTCGCACGCAACTTCTGAAGTTTACATGACTCGGCAGACACACCTCGGGAATCGCACACCGCTGCATGAAATGCCAAGTGCGTTTTATCCTTCAATAACAAGGTAACAGATGTAAGTAACAAGTTTTCCGCCGCATTGAGCAATAAACCCGGTCCTTTCTTGGCGTCGAGCTGCTTTGCTCTACTACTGGGAAAATGGTGACTGCCGTCCATTATTGCGTATAGCTAGCGCAAGTAAGCGAAGGAAATGACGTCAGCTCTCTGGAGTCCGCCCTCTACTGACGCGCTTCAGCAGATGTTACGCGCAATTTCTTTTCGCCCTCGTCTCGCTTAAGTTCTTCGCTCCTTTCCGTGCAGCCCATTTGCTTCGCGAGTGACCCGCCTTCTTCCTATAAGCCGAAAAAAAAAAAAAAACGTGCGTTCCTAGCAAGCATTTGTTTTGTTGCCTATATGAGGTCGCGGTGCATGCAACGGACGCGCAATTTCGTAGCGCTTGCTCAACGTTGCCTCCGAAACAAGCCGTTGCTCTTATAACTCCACAGACGCTTATGTCGTCTGCCATATACTTCCTGCAGGTCCAGTGTAGCCGCAGATAACGCTGTAGCGATTGGCAAGGATGAAACGAGACGGAAGTTGCACGCGACCAGTGAGAAAGCGTCCCATATACGGAGCTCTTTCGAATACGAGGCATGAAAAGTTACGAAGAGTCAGCGAAGTGTGATGACGCATGTAGGAAGTCTACGAGATAGATGCTAGCGGTGACAAATACGCCGATATTGCGCTTCTGATATTCATCTATGCCCTAACTCGCGAAGTGGTAACGATTACAGGAGAAACAAGTACGAAAAGATTAGCACGTCTACACTTTTTTTCTACTGTTATTTATGTTTGGTTCCGCTGATCGCACCGAATATTGGAATACCACATTCCTTCAGTTCGTAATGCTTCTCTTCATTAGAGAGGGGGCAAGCACGAATATTCCAAATTTAGAATACCTGTCTAATTTTCTTTGTCGTTTTAATTGGTTGGTGAATGAATATTTGAACAATTGTTGACATGTGGTCATGTTGCGCTTGTCATTCGACTTACCCTATACTTCTCGAGTTTCTAACAGTAAATACAGGGGCTTTTTAGATGTGCCAAATATAATCATTGCAAAAATTTTAAGGCCAGCTCCTGAAGAAGCACTTTTGGTATTCATGTCACCAAAACACTACTGTCCTTCATATAGATAGCTTACAAAATAAGCCTACTAAAGCGGCACTCAATCTTCTGTTGCCCTTTGTTACCTATTTAATACCTGCTTATCTACGGGAGTCTTTCCAGAGAGGACGAAGGACGCCAGAACTAGTATCTTCTACAACTCTGGTGACAGAAATGCTTTTTATAACTGTCGTTCCCTCTCCATACTTTCTGTTATGTCCGAATGGTTAAAAAAAGGACTATCTCCCCAAAGGAAACCTTGATGGGATGCAAAGCAGCAGTGGTGCGCACGGCGTTGACCCGGTTGAAACGGGCGTAAAACTAACATAAGCCATAAAACCATAAAACTGACTATATTGCGAAACATTAACTTAAATTTTCGTCCATAGGGTACTATGGTGTACGACACGTGAGCATTGGCTGCATAGCGTTGGCTGTTTAATGGTTAGCCTTGAGCGCGAACAAAACCGGGCATTTGCTTGAAGCATAATCGTAGCAGCTAGCTTGTGCCACTTGAGAGACAATTTGCGAATGCCAAATGGGTGGCTGCGACAACACCTTAGAGGACTGTTATACTGCGTAAACATTCAGTTTGTGTGAATGTTTCTGGTATGTGTACTTTTTTTGTTGAGGGGACACTTTTTACGTTAAAAAACTAGGACTGAGTACATGAATGTCCATCCATGGGAAGGTTGTGTTTCCATGTTTTAATGTGGCTTCCATGTTAAAATTTATTGCCATAAATAGGGGACTTTTAAAATTATTTTCATTTTTAAAACAAAAATTTTGATCATAAGACTTTGTTTGTAAGATGAACTGTCCTAACTGTTCATTTTTTTTAATTTAGGTATAAAGGTGATTTTTCAATTGTAGCGTTACGTGGTGTAAGTGGCGTCTTAATGTGTACCAAAATGACGATTTTCTCAAAATTGTGCTTTTTTGTGAGGTTTAGAAATATAACTCTTCTGGAAATGGTTTTGAAAAACGCAAGGTATACTTATTTTTTTGTCTTGCGAAGTTAGTGTTCATTATTTAGATATCCATCCATAGTACAATAAAATAAGAAAAAAAATGCCAACAGTGAACATTCGTCCAATTTTTTTTAGGTGTACATGGCAGGAAAAAGTGTAGTAATATTACTGAACTTCGGAAATCCCATACGCACGCCTTTGCTTAGCATCTAAACCAAATTAGGTATGGAAATAAGAAACAACACAATAAAAACAATTTTTTCACAATACGCAATGACAAAACAATCTGCGAAATGCGGAAGACTCCCACGTGATGAAAATATTTTTCTGCCTATACTATTGTAGGTATTCGCTTTTTTTAATGCATGCAATGAGCAACTTCTTTCTATTCGAATACATTTGAGGTGGTCGCCAAAATTGCGGCACGGTTTGGCGTGTAATGAGCCAGTAGACTATGGGAATCCATCCTGCTCAGCAGGACTTCCGATGACCAGGAGTGGGCCGTCCGGTGGGCCAGGACCATTGCCGAGAACCTCGAAAGATGTTCCTCGAACGGTGGATTTCTGGCAGCCTATCGCCGGGCACAACCGTTGGGCCAATGAAGTTTATTCAACTCAACATTCTTGAATAGCCTAGCTGAAACGAAAACTTTTGTGCACACAGTCGTTACATTACTTGTGGTATTTTTGACTTGTTGACTGAGAAGTGAATGGAGGCTATCGATTGAGAGGGTGATGGGAATCGGTCCCGATTACGCTATCGCGTTCTGCCCTGAAGGCGAAGCTCGAGCATCTTCTAAGTTTTGCTGCTGCCAATACTGTGCGACGGCAGCTATCATGCAAGATTAAAAGACTTTCCGGTGCCACAAATTTGCACCTACCACTCCTTACAAAAAATAATTGTAAAAAACTTGGGCTTGTTTGTTATTGCGTTGAACAAGAAATCATTTCTCCGCGATTGCCGGTATATATCGGAGGCTTGCTCTAAATTGTTCATATGCTCACCAGAGACAGTAACAGCGTAAATGAATACATTATTCGCACTCCATGTTTATAGCAACTCCGTATCACAAGTGCTGCCATTTTTACAACCCTCCTATCGCTGTCGGCGAACTTGCATACGCAGTTTGTCTAGACGTGTCTACCGTTTTTCGGTTTCCTTCACAACACTTGTGGTCACGATTGCGATGTCGTTTCTCAACATTGACGAAGAGGATTCAGCCAATCGTGCGCGAGTATTTGTTTCTGCATTCGCGCCTGTAGCAGTAAAAGATCAAGATATAGAGAGAAAGAAATAGAGAAAGCGATGATGGGTATATTTATCGTCTATTTCAGTCGCAAGTGCAACGGTCAATGACTCTCAGGAAGTTGCTAATCACCAGGAAAGTGCGGGCGACTCAGGAGGGCGCTTTCTTCGCGCTTTCTCAACCAATCACTGTAGACTTTCATGTTTCGCTTGGACTTTTATATAAAGCTTAGAGAGCATGTTTGCATTGTTTGCATTACACATCACCACTGCGAAGGGGTCGCATATACCGCGACAGCAGTCTCGGTGAAGTGCCAGGGCGAAAGGTACGTGTTTAGACAAAGGAAGTGTGCCCAGACTTAGCAATGAAACTAGAGATAGCATTTTTTGGGCCATTGCAAGTGTGTGGAAGAAAGAATTTTTTAATCAAAACTAGACATATCGAGTTTGATCTCACGATCTCTGATTCAGAGCATAACGGTTATTATGTCCTGAATAGGTCTGCACGCAGTGCAGAAGGACGTATCTCACTTCGTGGGGAGAACTTGTAGAATCAGCGGATCCTCATTATTACCTCATGCTAGTTGCGTATTTGCCACTTGGTATGCGCAAACGACATTCCGTAGTTCTTTAAACGCAAACTGAGATCGATTACCGCGTTGAATCACTTTTCACCCGTTGAGACCAATTTTACTTATCTTGAGTATAATCATTTGCATAAACGTTGTTTATCGCATCCATGACCAAAACACTTTTAAACATTGCCGAAAGAGATAGGAAATAAGCTTGAGTGAAAAGCACGGAGGTTAACCAGAAGAAAATTCCGGTTTGCTGCTCCCTGCGCTGGGAAAAAAAGAAATGGACATGAATAGGTAAGGAGGGTAAAATGAGGGAAAGGGATGGTTAAATAAAATATAACAGAAAACGCGCACACACTCAAGCACGGGAGTGTCACAGTCGTTTTGCGAGTCAGGTTGACCGCAGAAACTTCAGCAGCACTTTCGTCGCTTTCTGGCTGGATGGTCGAATGTTTGGGCACTCCATAATTGACTCCTTCAAAAGCGGCCGGTCATCGAGCCGTGCTAACGTGGCCGAAAGCTGTTGTCTTTGGTAGCTATAATAGATTTTTTTTTTTCCGAAAATGAGCTACCTTCAAGGACTTTCAATCTGCGTTCATATAGGCTCCCCAAATGATGGTGCTAAATATATTTCGGATATCCCAATGTTCACTGTGTTCAATTGTTCTCTTTAATGGATGCATCAGTTGTAATGGACACTGTTAGAAGTACGAGTCACTGCAACCATTCCTTCCTTCACGGTTAAGACATGCACATCACTGCCGTCGGAGTGACCGCCATGTTGGCTTTAAACAAAATTTTATACTTCTCTTTCATCGTTACATTCAACATTCAGTGCGATTGAATTCCTACCGTAGCCAGCGCCTCATCTAAATAACGTTTATTTATCTGCGGGGAAGTTGCCCATATAAAACTTTCAGTGCAAGAGACCGCATTTACTCAGGATTCATGGTCACTTGATGATGGTATATACATTTAATGCAGTTACCAACTTCTAACTTATAGCGAAAGTAACGACTGTATTGATGGTACCTTGACTGATACTTTTTTGAAAAATCATGTTACCATTCAGTGTGCTTATACGTAGAATTTCTCAACAGAGGGTAAAACATCACTCATTGTTACAAAGATAGCCCGGGGGAGGGGGTGGTGGTCATTACCTAGTACCTTTGTGAGGCACTATATTCACATAGTTGTAACAAAAAAGCTTTACTTTATCGCAACAAAAGAGCTTCTTGCGGTGACCTACCTCTACATGGCGTGCAAAGTATCTTGCATGTGCTGAGTAGATATTACGTGCAAGACAATTTCCTTTCACTCACTTTCAACACGGTGATTCGTGACTTAATAATAATATCTGGTGTTTTACGTCGCAAAACAGACAACATGGGACTATTTTAGCATCAGTGATTTGAGATTAGTGGAAACGGACAGGAAAGAAAACATGGCCACCTTTTGACTTGACACGAATGTAACCAGGCACGTAGCTTCGAAATACTTGAACAGTCACTGTTGTTAATGTTGCGTGTTCAAAATGAACGGCCCCAAACCGTAAGAGCAACCCACACTATTATTATAAAGACTACTCTTGAGACGGCAAAGATAAGCCGTTCAATGGCGCGATACACTCCTTTACGAAAGAATCGATTGGTGAATTGGACCAAACGCTTATTATATAAGGAAATGGCAATTAAAATGTTTCACCATCTATCTGAAGTGATGGAAACACACGTAAGGTTAAAAGCTCACAGTAAAGTTAAGTAATTTAAATATTTACCTAATAGAGCTAAGGTTTGCATACGTCTCTTGCATTGTGTAAAAAATGTGTGAAACAATAGTCTGCGCAATGGTACTTATAGCAGTTTTGTCACTACGGCAAAAGGTTCGCTATAATTGCGTTTGAATATATGTACAGTGAAAATCTGTTATTCTTACAAAATATTCAAACACGCTCGCGCACTCCTCTGGTTGTTGGTGCGTGACGATTCCTAAATGTATGTGGATTTAAACTCACTCCTGGGCTATGTGCTCGGCGTGACCAGGTCCACCGAGCACGACTGACATTTATGACGCAAGCTGATCCGGCCACTCGTTGATAAAGTTCTCTTGCTCGGGCTTTGCCTATATTTGTCCAATCTCTTTTTTTTTCTATTTTCACTGCGCTTTTCCCGTGTTATCTCCTCTACTACTCATCATTTAGTCATCTTCCCTCCTCTCGAAAGAGTAGGCAGGTGTTGTAATACTCTATCTGGCAAATGCCAGCCCTCCCGATTTCCTTTGTGTTGAATTCTCGCGTGTCTGTTGTGCTCGCATATCAAATAGTATGAGCGCTTTTGTGTTTACAGTAAATATCACGATGAGTTCAGTCGTGTGTTCCTGCGACTTCTTTCTTTCTTTGTGAAAGGATTGTGTAACCAATGCGTTAAGTTCGAGGAAGGAAGGAAGCAAACAACGCAACGAAGGCATGGAGGTTAACCTGAAAGACTCCCGGTTGGCTACCCTACACTCGGGGATTAGGGAAGGGGACGAGAAAGATGAGAAAGATGGAAGAGAAGAAAAGGGAGAGAGATACGGCAAATTGACTGCAGTGTGTGGAACTCCACCGCAAGTCAGAGGCATTCACACAAACCCGTCGTACTCTAAGAACACAAGAGGGCTTTCACTTCCTTGTGGGCTGTATTAATTATAGGTATGAGTGGTGAATGGTGCTTATTCTGCAAACGCATACAAACCTGCTGTTTTCAGCGCCCGTACCTGCTCGTTTCATAATCAAAAAAGTAGAGCCCGAGGTACTCATTAGCGTGCTTAAAATGCAACCGCCGATGAAAATACGCCGGTCGCGGGCGCCGTTCTCACGTGTGCATGCGAACGGCACTCTTATACGGAACGGGTGTAGCGCGCGTTCAAGCTTGTAAACAGTTCGCGTTTCTTAATCGTGTATCAACTATTTTTAACAGACACGTGTTTCCTCTAACGCACGAGTTGAGCAAAGTTGCGCAACCCTCACGCAATCGCGGACCTTAGTTGCATCTTCTAGTGGTAACTTTCTCTAGTGCATGAATCACGGCAAGCCTTAATGACGTGGCTGGTGTGAAACACGGCGAGGAGAAAGCGGCGAGGGCAATCGTCTTTGTTTATGCTGGTGCCAGGGCTCCTCGCCGTGTAATCTCTTTCTCCCTTTGTCTCTCGTGTTTCTCTGTATGTTCTCTCCTGCTCGGCCGTCCCAAACAGCGTGCGATTCGCGTTATTCCGGTGTGTCTCTGTACCAGGCGAAGGAAACAATGAGTAATGCTCCCGCCAACTTATTCCGGCGTTCCGTTCTGATTCCAGCAGCGAACATCCCGAGACATTGCTATAGCGACACTGTCGAGAGTCATGGAGTCGGCCGTTGAGCAGCTTTCACGCTCCACTTACCGGTTCTTCAACGGGCCCGCGGTTCTCCTCACTCTTGGATATGCCGCCGTCGTTCTTCGACTCTCACCAGGTAAGGAGCACTAGTCATATATACGTGTCCGCTTGTGTTTTATCGCATGTAAGCGAATAGGCTCACGTGACTGGACGTGCAGATAGCACTGATGCTTTGCCGGTTTTGGAACTGCGATCTCATACAACTTAAAGGGGCACTATTTGGTGTTTATTATTCTAATGCACTATTGCTAAATCATGAATTCAAATTTAGAGAACTCCGGATGAGCCCGTGCACCACTTCAGTTGTAAATGCTGCTTTCTGCTTTTGGAGTTTCTGGTAACAATAGTATTGGTACATTCATTACCAAGCGAAATTTATTTCAAGTGTGATATCGTAACGCATATCCTTAGTAGACAAAACAGGGGCAGTATGTTCGAGGATTCTAATGACGTTTCTCGCGATCTCCCAGTGACGTGGTACTTATCTCGACCCCACGCACTTTTTTAAAGCAATAGTTTGGTTATTTGTTGACCCTCCTTACGACGTTTTTATTAGATATCTTGCACAATAAAGAATACTTTGAAGGATCGCGCGTTATTTGTATAAGGGGTCGTCAATAACACTACTTTTTTGGTCCACTAACTAATAACCATTCTCGTAACGCACGCGTGGATTTCTTGGAGCATGAACCAAATAAACTGAAATACTTTGTTGCCTTTCTTCTCCGTCCTTGCATCTGTCCCTCGTAAGAAAAAAATCCTAACCCACCCGATTGTCCAGTCACGTTGATGCATGTGGTTGTCTTTGACCCTCGACTGCAGCATTCGACTGCGTTTCCGAATAATTAGAAAATATTCTATTGCTGCAATAACCTACTGCGAAGTTGTTCTGTGAACTTGATTCACTGTCTGTTATTTACTGAATATTCTTATACGCAAAAATTTATACGCTGAAACTTATACGCTAGAACGCCACCAAGCTGCACAATTCCGATGTGTGCTGTGTTTTCATTGCTCTAAAGCACATACTGCTATCTTTAAATCCTTTAATCGTGCCGCGTCTGTAATTGAAACCTTGCGTTGTTTCTCGTGCATATACTGTTAATTGTTGTTTCGTTTCAAGTTAACTTCTTGCTAATGAAAAGTCTTATGCGCTCTAGCTAATGAGCGTCCTAATAAGAGTGCTTAGCAGTGAAATAGCGCACCGTTGCAGTCGACACATATAGCTTTTGCTTTTATCGCCTGAGTTGCTCCCTGATCGCTTTGAAAAAGATGGCTGATAGAGATCGTGAAGACTATAAAGACAGCTGCACGCCAACTACGGCGGTACAATATTGTAACCGTGCTTAACAGACTTGCTCTAGCACTTATAGACAAATGGCAGTTGCAACTGTGAGGAGCGTGACTTTTGGCGTGTATACTTTCCCTCTTTCTCTCCAGCTGTAACACTCAAACTCTCCTATTCCTTTCTCCCGGGTCCTTACCGCATACGATAAACTGGCGACGCTCTATAAAAGATCCAACTGACCAGTGCGCGCGTGTACACAGTGCGGTGCGAAACGGACTGGACCGAATTCGAGCCCAAGGAGTGCCGAGCGTCTGTGAGCGGGGGCGGCCGAACTCCCGGCCTCTGCGTTCCCCTGACCTGGTGTCCGCCTCTGGTGGCCCTGGCCGGTCGCGGTCGCCGACCGAAGTCGTGCGGCTTTCACGACAGCACGGTGCTGGTGTGCTGCCCTAAACCCGACGTGGTGAACCCGACGACGCCGAACACAGGCACGCTATCCTCCAGGCAACCCGATGAAGGGGGCCCCCGGAATGAGCCAGGTGTAGTAGTCGCTACAATGGGTGTTCCGGGAGCCCTCCCTTCCCATTCTTTCTCTCGCTAGCTATCTCGACGTGCATACACTGTTCAGAAAAACACGTGTGGCATGTCGCGACGCATGATACCGGTGTGCCCAATTAATTGCACGGCACGATTCGAAACAACTCAGCATGCTCAAAGATGGTCTACTTAGCCTTTTGCGACTGCAATGTACACACCAAAATAAACCGAAATCATAACGTTGCGATGTTAGTGCTACAAAGACTGTGACACGTGTTCGCCTTTTGTAGCACGAGAATCACCATGTTATGTAATCGCCCACTTATCCAACGACAAGTTCTTATAAACCATACCGTTTGTCCGTAAAGTAGAAGTACTGATCTCGCATCAGGGCTGATGCAGTATTGATTCAGCTTTGATGTGAGCTCCGGAACACTTCTTACTAGCATTTCAAAATCTCATGATAGGTCTGAAAGGTTACAGTCCCGACGGTGTTCCCGCCACCTTAAGGGCTGTTAACAGAGTGCCCGAGGTCACGGCAGGCCCCGCCGCGGTGGTCTAGTGGCTAAGGTACTCGGCTGCTGACCCGCAGGTCGCGGGTTCAAATCCCGGCTGCGGCGGCTGCATTTCCGATGGAGGCGGAAATGTTGTAGGCCCGTGTACTCAGATTTGGGTGCACGTTAAAGAACCCCAGGTGGTCGAAATTTCCGGAGCCCTCCACTACGGCGTCTCTCATAATCATATGGTGGTTTTGGGACGTTAAACCCCACATATCAATCATCAATCGAGGTCACGGCAGCTGATATACGGGGAGATTTCTCACCCTGGGAAGCGCTTTCTATCTGGAGTATCAATGCTCAGGGAAATTGTTTCGAAAAATTGAAGGCTAGGTGGGAGAAATAAATAAGTTTACAAGACCCGGTGCCACTACTTTACCGACAGACTCCGTATGTGCGCGTGTTTGTCCTTGATAATCGATCGTTTGAAGTAAGCGCTCTTAAAGCTTCTTATACAAACAGCTAAACAACTAAGGAACTGTCTTACGCTCAGGCTTGCTGACGTGTATTGCGATATGCTGGAATATTGAATTTCACAAAAGTTTGCACGAGCTTTTCTTTTCTGTACTTTTAAGCAGTTCTCTGTAGTAGCTACTGGTGTTACTGGGGTCTCTTGCCTTGTGACTGCATATATATATATATATATATATATATATATATATATATATATATATATATATTATATATATATATATATATATATATATATATATATATATATATATTTGTCAGACAGACCCTTCGACAACGCTGGAATATCAGAAAGGCAGCGAGGTACCTATTATGTTCATTAGGTGCATGTCTGCTAGGCGTCTGTTAGGTGCATCAATTATTGCCTTCACACTCTCCCAACTTTGGTTCTCATATTCGTACTCATATTCGTGCCCCTTTCTTTTTCGTCAACCACTCAGGTTGCGGCGCCGTGGTCGACGATCCGGGGGCGGTCATTAACGGGCCGAACGGAGGAGTGAGGCTTACGAGATCTGCGTGGCCCTGGGTGGTGAGTGCCCCTTAATATTCGTCGCTGCTTCCCAATATCTATTAAAGCGAAAGTCCTATATATAGCTCATCGAATGCGAAAACGAACCTCTGGTGTCAGCAGTGAAAAAGTGATGCGAAAAAATTCCATTACTTAAGACATCACCGTATGACGTCACAGATCGCCAAAACTTGTGTCGTCATTGTGATATCACCTAAAGTGAAGTAATAATCATATGGCATTGCCGCTTGGTCAAAAGAAGACTGATCACGGAGGCTGTGCAAGGCCAGGTGACGTGATCAAGTGACGGTGCAAAACGAGAAGGCCATTCAGAGTGGAGGGTTGCGAGGGAGGATATACAGATACATCTAGTAAAAAAAAAAGAAGGCTTGAGCGCTCGAGTCAACTTCGGCAAATACATAAAGGGTTCTGTGAGTTTTAGGTGCAAGGCTGCTTGGGATCGAGCCGCGTCCTCTGTCCGTCGGCGTGACACGCTATTGATATCCACATTCACATGAATATCCATGTAGACATCTCAACACAATATGCGCATTGTGATGAGTAAACAACTTTGTATGTACTGTACACACAAGTTGTCTCGCCTTTGCATGATCAATCGGGAAAGGTAGGGGGTTGATGATCCCCCGGAATTTCGCCCACTCGTCATCATTCACTTCGTGCATATGCTGTGCTTTTTCAATGCTTCTCAAGCTTAGGTGGCCCTCCTCGCCAAGACGCCGACGTGATACGTTTCTCGCCTGCTGGCCCGCAAGGAGCGGGTTCGGCCCCGGCGGTCTCATTTTGTGAGAGTTTAAATTCTAGGGGTCCGTGTGCTTAATCTGAGTGCACGCTGTATAACCACGGGTGAGTTAGTGAGTGAAAATACTTAATTGGGTTCACAATAGGCGCAAGTTTATTGGGCGTCACCCGACTAGGCCCACTCGGGTACGGTCAGATCAAACCTGATCGTCCCTGGGCGGGTGATCGAATTTTTTTTCATGGCCTTACACTTCGGCGTGCCTCATAATTGTATTGTTGTTTTGGCACGCAAAACAGTAAGAATTCTCGAATCATCACCAAGGTATACATTGAAAGTCAGAAAAAAAAAAAACGTCGCTCCTGTTCTGCGCAAGCTTATTATGAATGTTCACATTATAAGCGGCAGAGAAAGCGGGAGAACCACAGCGAGGAATCGAACTTGCAACGTCACATTTTGTAAAGCGATCGGGCGTCGGAGTCACTAAGCCACCTTCGTGAATAGGACAGAACAGTGACGAAGTCGTACCAAATAGCTACCATGAAAGCTTTGCTTATATGGAATTCGTCAAAATCATCTGTTCTGAATATTATTGACTAGCACGAATGCGTTGTTTATGACGCATCATTTTCACACGCCATGCATGATATCCTTACCCGTTTCCAGTTCTTAAAGGATGTTCTCTTCTTGAAGCTCTTGGCGTGTCTTCTTTTTAATACGATCACGCAGGCGGCCATATTTAAGGGTGACAAGTTCTTATGCGGTGGTTCTCTGTTGGACGGCAACACCGTGCTGACAGCGGCTCACTGCTTTCCCGACTACAGGAATGAGTGCGTACATACATATATATATTTTTTTTCTTGTGTGTGTGGTCCACTTTTGACTCGCAAACATGATGATGATTATAGCCAATGAGCCACTGGAAGAAAACTTGAATGGCTAGTGGTAACAACGGCACCGTCTAGTGTCACATCAGGTCGAAACATTTTTGAATTCGCGAACAACCGGGGTTTCCACTGACTTTCGAACTAAGTTCATCAAACGACGAGAGATATTTTGCCAAAAGTCGCAATTTTTTCTTCAAATTTCGCCAGAAACGTCGGCAGTGTAAATTTGTGTGGCATTCCTATAGCAGTCGAAATTCCAAATAATGTATAGCCCCGTGGACCACGGTGCCATTCTTAAACCCCCAAATATATATATTGACGCTTTTCACTGCCAGTTACATCACCCGCTTCACTGTGGGAGCACCTAATTCCCGTGGGAGCCTGTAATTAGGAAGCACATTCATGCACTACCAGCAGCGTCCCCGAATTCTAGCACCTCATATCAAAAGTTTGTCATCTTTTAAGTTGCAGCGAATACAGCTTGAAAAGCAGACGCTACAAGAGAGAGACACAGTGCGTGCATTCTGTAGATTTACAGAATTTCTCTGCAGTGAAATCATGAGTCCAATAATTGAAGAACGTGATTACAAAGCCGCGGAAATAAATTCGCAGGTATGCTGTGTACCAGTGTCCTCCAGTGTGGTCATCGCAAAGCCCGCACCGCGCTTTATGTGTGGTCATGCTTACGCTATATATTGGCCTCACTGTAGTTTATGAAGGCTGCCCAAGGAAGCCTAACTTTCTGGTTCACCCGAAAAGTATGTTAAGCACAAACTTAAACTCAGCATATCAAACTAGGGGGTACTACAGCCGTGAAGAAGTCGACAAGCTATTCTCGGCAGTTGGAGCTGCGGTCGGGACACGCGGCCTAACCGCCACCTAGCCACTGCAGGCGCGAAACTTCGAAGACGCTTAAAGCTCTTAACGCTCCTAAAAAAAAAAAAACGTAGTATAACGCCACCACCTCGTGGCACGCGAAGCAGTCTATGGACCTGAATTGCTGGGAGGTTGCTGGTGGACGTACGAGGGCGCCACTGTTCCAGCATCTATGTGAATTAGGAGATACACCCGAGAAACAGGACGACGTACTTAAGTGTGCGTGAAGTGCCCCTTCTAACTGTAGGCGTAAAACTACGAAAAATAGAAAAAAAATGTTGCTGACCATTTGTTTTGAAGGCACCATCATTATATAATGCATAACTCAGTCAAGACCTAAACCGAAAATGGCCTAAAATTTGCCATGTCACCATTCATAATTTTAGGTCACCATGAGCCTCTCCAGTCTCCCAATTCGACGTAAAGTAGCCACCAGTGGCAACCGTGCGAACAACGGCTCTCACTGTTTGTTCGAGCAGTGACAGTTACAACCATACGTGAATATCAAAACAGTGATAGTGTACGTAACAGTAACGTCCTCTCATGCCGACGGCCTGTTAGCTCGATTCCTCCTGAAGTTTAAACCCAGATTTTCCTTGGCAACGGAAGCGCATCATTACGACTGCATAAATGCGTGCAGGTATATTGTTGGTTATCTGCTCATCATCCCAAAGCCTCTCACCCTCGACCTAAGCACTTGAAAAAAATACTGACAGCCTCACAAATCGTCATAACACAATTTCCTATATCTATTATGGCTATCCATGCACTTCAGCGGGAAAGCTCCCCCGTGATCTTCGTCCTTCCAGTTCACGAATGAGGTATCGAAGCCACACTATAGCGGCGCAAAGCTTTCTTTAACTCGGCAACCTACCAGCGCACAAGTGCCGCCTACATACTACGCTTTTTTTTTTTCTCAGATTTTGGAAACACCATACCTACAAAAGTTGTTTTCATAAAAAAGATATGCAGTATATGCTCCTCGATGCGATACTGCAACTCTTGCATATGCAGCGTAATTATAACAAATGTGTTATAGGTGATTCAGTTTTTCGGTAATTATTATGTTACCTTAATGACGAAACTAAAAGTGGGCGTTCATGCCCCGCCGCTTTGGTCTAGTGGATAAGTTACTCGGCTGCTGACCCGCAGGTCGCGGGATCGAATTCCGGCTGCGGCGGCTGCATTTCCGATGGAGGCGGAAATGTTGTAAGACCGTGTGCTCAGATTTGGGTGCACGTTAAAGAACCCCAGGTGGTTGAAATTTCCGGAGCCCTCCACTGTACGGCGTCTCCCATAATCATATAGTGGTTTCGGGACGTTAAACCCCGCATATCAATCAAATCAAAAAGTGGACGTCCTGTCATGGTGCCTCTGTCCAGTTCGCGTAGAGCGTGCCATCTTTCTTTCGAGCCTGGCACAGGTTCGGATAAACACCTTCCTGCTTAGAAAGGGTATCCACCGCAGCCCGTGCGTGTTTCGACCTTGCACTTCTGGCTGTTTATAACCTACTCGATGATCAGAGCTTCGTCGCGGTGTGTGCCTGGCTGGCACCACGTCTGATTTGCGAGAGCGGCCCTGCTCACCGCCCGTCTCGTTTACGCAGCGCCCGAGTGTACAAGGTGCGCGTGGGCATCTTGGAAGTGAACGAGACCGCGAGTTCGCACAGCGCCAGTATTCCCGTCGCCTCGATCCGCCTTCACGAACGCTACCGGACGGACCGCCATTACAACGATATCGCGCTCGTGAAGATCGCCAGCAAGGCTCCTTACGGAAGCCACATCGGCCCGGTGTGCCTGCCGCAGCCGGACCTCAAGCTGGGCGGCCAGGTGGTTGTGCTCGGCTGGGGACACACAGCTTTCGGTGAGCTTAACTACTTACCCCAACAATATGCCTGACATTGAATACTTGTTATATTACCAATAAATTGCCTCTCGAAAAAAAAAAACAGGAGGAGGTGGCTATCGTCTTCGAGTCCGCTTGGACATTAGGCGGCGTGTGAGCTTTAATCAGAATATCTTGTAGTTCGGAAAGATGAAAAAAGTGGCATCTTCGCAATAGTGATACAAAGCCTGAAGGAAATGCACAGCTTGGTGGCCTTCCTCGTTTCTGTTTATTTTTCTTTCTCTTATTTCGCTATCATTCTTTCTATATCTTATCCTTTCTATCTTTATCTTGTGTATTTATCTCTGCATTTCAATTCCTCTTTCCTTTGTTTCATCTTCATTTTCTATCTTTCTCTTTTTTTCTTTAACTTGTTCTTTTTCACGTATTTTTTTTTACTTTGCCTCTCCTGCCTGTTGTACACCGTAGTGGCGCTTGCCCAGTTCCTGTGGCGCACACCCTCGTGACAAATTTCGCACGGCGGAGCACAAGTTAACGACAGCTTAAAAAATGAGTGACCGTTAAAATCCTAGAACACGGGAAATCGCTGAGCTTTTCATCACTTCAAGCTACCATCTTCCCCTGAACTGTAGTCGTACTTGTAGCATGAATTATTCAAATTAACAAACGCGTACCAACATTTAAGAGTTCTGTCAATTATATATATTACTCAGTAAAACTCAATGCACTCTGAAGAACCCCTTTATGTGACGTATCCATTGGCGGTGGTGTTCCAACTATCAGAAGTTACTGGGTCTTTTTTTTTTATCAGCCTTAACGACACCTTGTCATTAGTCGCGCGGCGTCTGCGCCTCTCATTACTTTCCCATCTCTTTCTTCACCCTTTGGCTTTTTTTCCCCCTCGCTATTGAACTTGTCGGGGATATTCGTTTGTGGACATCACTGCATAGCGTGCGGCATCCCTAAGTCACTTGCTCAATTTGCAGGTGGTCGATACGCGCACCGTCTTCAAGAGGGCCGCGTCTCCGTCATCAGCAACGAAGAGTGCGACGAGATTATGCGCACGTCATCCAGCTACTGGGTCGCCACGCCTGACGGCATCACCGAGGACTTCGTGTGCGCTGTCAACCATACGGGCGTCGACGCGTGCCAGGTAGGTGGAGAAGTTACGCGGGTACCTGCTGCCTTTGCTAATGAGGCACCTTCTTCTTACTTCTGATTCTCTTGGATTGGTTCGTTAACTCGCCTATTGGGTCTTGATGCGGCATCAAGCATCTGCATGTGGCCCTCATTGGTGTCTTTGCATAACTCGTTTCTTTAAGGTAGGTGCGTGTGTGTGCGGGGATTTCGGCATGTTTCTTAGAGCTCCATCTGTGGGATGTGAATTGATTTGTGCACGCGTCTCTTTTTAAATTATGGTCTCTATAGCGTCGCATGATAGACACATAAGTAAGGTGACCTTATAAGGCATCACATCGCGCCGTATTCCCGCAGGGTGATTCCGGAGGACCCCTGCTAGCTCTGGACCTTAACTTTCGTTGGAACATCGTTGGAGTGGTGTCGTTCGGCATCGGCTGCGGTGGTCGCTTTCCTGGAGCCTACACACGAGTGACTACGTTTCTCGATTGGATCGCCCGAAACAGAGACTGAGCTCGACACAACTAAGTCATCGCGGATCCGCCTGGACGCTCACCTTTCTACTTCGCAGAAGTTGATGCGGGTGTCTCAGCCTCCACGTGTGCGTGCAGCGCCCAATATGGACGATGTCGGGAACTGATGGTATCTTGCATTGTACAATGACCGCAGGCTGCTTCTGGCAGAGCCGCCCTGAGCCGAACTTATCTTTAGTATATTAAGAGCTACAAGGCTACATTAGTACTATAGTATAGGTGTCATCCTTACATTGTAATACTTAGTACAGCTCAGGAAGACGTTCTGTGTTCAGAAGAATGTCTTTGCTGGTGCATAGTCGAGCTTGTAGCTGAGCCCTGCCTACCTTACATCGCAGCGTTAGCATACAGTCGTCTGCAAAAGTTAGAGGACCGCGCCGGCGCGAGCTACTCGGCCGGTCTGGGCCACCTAGACGTGCGCCATTTGCGATCGACCTCTGGGTCAGTCCAGAAATGGGTTTCCTTGTTATTCACAGATATGTCGATTTACCGCTGCTACGCAGTTTATTGCTAGTTAGTTGTTTCCACGCAAAGCGGTCATCTGAAGTGTAGCCGTCACGCTTCTTTGATAGCAGAATCAATGCAATCACGACCTGCATCAAGCCTTTGGACAGACATCGGTCTGCGCGAATGGTTGCGACTGATTGCATCTTTGCTGATCGTGAGACAGAAGCACGTAGCCACGTCTGCGTGTCATGTTTGAAAGAGAAAGATAGAAAATATTCATGTCCAATGAGAAAAACATACAGGCTGTCGATTATCAGATGAATGGAAACGGCTTTGTTGTATCAAAGGGACGCGTGTCGGGCGTGGCGCTGCTGTCGACCACTGGTGACGAAACGGAATCGTCGCGATGAGGCCGTCTGTCACGTGCTCGCGTGGTCTGCGGCCTTTTGTGGTTGTCTGCGCAGCGTTGCCGGCGCCAGAGCTGCGTTTGCCTGGTGAGTGAAGGGAACCATGCGTATTACTCATTGTGCGCTTTTTGAAAACATTATTCATGCACCTCTTGCAAGCATTTGTTCAAACGCAGCTATTCGGCTGATTTTAAAGCTATCCGTACTGCATACCCTAAGCGAATCGCCAACCAAGCGTCGAAGCTTAACGTAAACTATGAGACAAATCTGAGTGCACGTGAGCTGACTGCGAAAGCACAACTAACATCAAGTGCCGGTCCTGTAAGAACCGCTGCCCGCATACCGCATGGCGAATTGGACGCTTACAGGTGATCCAACTTGAACCCCAGGTGGTCGAAATTTCCGGAGCCCTCCAATTCGGTGTCTCTCATAATCAAATAGTGGATTTGGAACGTTAATACCCCATATATCAGGTGATCCAACTTTTCAAACCAGCTTCATTCATCTCCAAAGGTCTCGCGCGACTCTGGCCACGTAAAACATGGCTAATTTTTCATATTTCTTTGCAATTCACATGCTTTTTTTTAATCGCCATGCGGGGAAGTAGCAAAAGAAAAAAAAACATTATAAACATTATTACAGAAAAATTAACACAGTTTAAGTGATATATATAGGCTAAATTTGACCCTAATGTCTGCATTTCAATCTCTCAATAGACAGTCATGCAAACTTAACTTCAAGTCATTCCCAATTTAAGTTTTGCTTTGAAATGCGTTGTAGGGGCTCACTTCTGAGGTTCTCGATTGTAAAAAAAATTCACCCATCTTTGTCGCCTTTTGTCATGTAAGTTATTTATTGTGTAAGTATATAGCGTGTGTAATAACTTATTGTTTACGCATTACGATGCACCCCACGCGTACTGTGTAGTATTGTTCATTTGTAGATCCAATTACACCCCACATATCTTGTACAGCTTGTGTATATGCATGACTTGCGAAATGTTCTCATTTTACCCAAGCCCAAATGTTGTCTTCTTTTCTTTTTCTTTTTTTCAAACGTATTACCTTGTGTTATTTATTTGCAACCTTCATAGCTTTCACTGAAGGGTGAACTTGCAGTTCTCTGACTGTTAAAGCGCTTATATTATCCAGTACCTTGAAGAGTATGGCTTATGCTTTCTCTGTCGACAGTTGACAAAATTAAGTTCCGCTGTATTTAAGGCCTCCAAAATTAACTGACGAAAGTTTCCGGTGTTTGAGGCCAAGGGCGGCTCAGTATGATTAGTAGTCTTAAAAAAGTAAGAGCATCAGAGGAAGCGAATCTACTTACGACCATTGTCACCCACTGGGCGATCAGTAAAGACAGGACGTTTCACTCACAAAACCTTTGCGCTAGAGTAGATTTGGAAGCCAATCAAAATTCCGCTGTTGTTTATCTTTCAAAGTGAAGCTTTATGTGACCAGGTGAAAGGAAATTCGGGGGGTCCTATGTACGCAAACAAGTATCAGCATCGTAAACGAGTATGCATCACAGAACTTGTACAAGACCTAATATCACTGTTCCAATAGAAATGAAGTCAAGCACGGGCAAAACCATATGTGCTAGAGAAATTGTGCTAATGCCGCTGCACATCACTGGTCCACTTAAATGAAAGAGGGAGCGCACGGAGGGTGAACACCAATCAATATATCTGGGCAGAGGTAACCAATAATTAAGAAACACTTTAGTGAATCGCCGGAATTATCCCAGTAACCAAAGCCGGTGCCGCACGTTTCAGCATGGACTGTTGAGAGGGTGATTTTAATTTCGCTCTAATGACACTATACGAAGAAACATCGATACGTTTAAGAAACATGGGCGTGGAACTTTTTAGACCTACCCAACAATAAAACGACGCGGGCATGTTTTAATTGGTGTTGTGCGACGGTTTCATTATCAAACATAATGGAGGCTGCAGCTTTGGTTATTGAGACGAGACGAGGAAGTTGAAACGTAGTGTGGGTAACAATCAAATACCATACCTGCTTCGAATGCAGAGACTAATGTTCATTTCGCTTTTCATCGCATTGGCTGAGGCCACAGCATTTCGTTGCGGCAGCAGTCAAAAGAGTGTCTGAGGCGTTCACCTTGAGTTGAACATGTAGGAAAATGGAAATGTGCGAACCCGCATATTCTCACTGCCAGTGTTTATGATTATGGCGCTGTTTATTTATGTCATCAGTGTGTTTTGCTTCTGAGGTTACAGTAGTTATACCTTTTTACTTCGTTTATGAAGGTATATGATCCTGTGATCGGTAAGTGTGTAATTGTCATGTTGTAATAATTTACGTGCGTCGGTGGTGCCGAATATTTCCATGTGAGATTATGGGTACAATCTATTAAAAAAAAGAGTGTGCACCATTTTGTTGACTTCTTTCTTATCTTTCTCATTCTCTTCCACACACACCATACTTACTCAAATGTATAACGCTATCATTTTTCCCCATTTTTGCTACATAAAGTTGACCTTCCCGCTACGATCGAATACAAAATTTCTATTGTTTTTTTCCTGAGTGATGCAATCAAAAGTGATTTATTGCCTTAACGTGGTCGCGTTACAATCGAGTGATTATAAAGACTCGATACTTTGATACACAGAAACAGCGTTGTTGTTCTTGTGCGCATACAAACGTTCAAAACATGTATTCTGTTGCGTACTAACCTAATACGTGTTACGACAGCGCAAGTGTTTCAAAAGCACTCTCTTCGGGGTGAATGACCAAAAGTGACGGGCTAGAAAGGCTCATATTAAATTATCATAAGCGTTGAACAGTTGTCACGTTGTCTCCGTGGTTTTGTGGGACATTTCTGCCTAAAACGACAAAAAAAAAGTAGACGCCATGATACCACACAATTTTACGTGTCTAATTTGTTTTCATTGGAACCTAAACCATTCCGAGTTCAAAGTCGATGGAGTGCTTTCGTCCTCGGCTTCACTACATTTCGTGCAAGCTCTATAGCGTCTTCTCGCCATTTGTTTTTAACAAAACACGGTGCGAATGTTAACACTAAGCGCTGATCCTACCAGTCTTTTGCGATTTTCTGTTTCTGGCTATTATCGCCGCTTGCGCAGTCGAAAACACTCGAAACAGAGGGAAATCAGTTGATCGCGCTTGATGAAAAACAAGGCACAACGGGCGTATAACCGCATGGCAAATCGTTGGGTAGGAGACAATATACAACCAATGTCCCTCGCACGTGGACCAATAGAGATCTTAATTTTTCGTGACATCACGTGAACAAGCTGCTATAGACTTTCAATTCTGTCGATAAGACTTGAAAAGCTAGAGAAAAATAACGCGCTTGTTCTTTTTATTCTCAGATGCTGTTTGGGGGTGTTTCAAAGAAGGGCCACGAACATTGGAAAATTGAAAGCAACATGGTGTTGTGAGTGTGAGTCACTTTTAAATGAAAAGAAGAGAAAAGTGAGCCCCGTAACTGTCTCTCAGGGGGAGGACACCTCAACAGTAGCTCACGAGGGGGGGGGGGGGGTAAAGGAGGAATTAAAAGGATAGGATTGAAAGGTAAAGAGATAGAGACGAAGGAGAGAGTGAGGAGCAGGGACAGCGAACGACAGAAAACGACGAAAGAGGAGATAGGAAAGATGGACACCATCGCAGGAGCCCGAGGACGGGGCACCACTCGGCGAGAGCACTTGTCGGCGTCAGGAGATGGCGGAGGGGGAGCCCAGTCGATCAGAGCTGCGATGTCGTTGAAGATCACGGGGGCTTGACCGGTCGGCACGAAATCCAGAGAGCGAGTCCCTTGGTGTTGCTCGCGACCTGCGCGTGTATAGTTTCAACAGCTTGTGTGACTCGGGACGTTGCTATAGTCTGCAAGCAAGCGCTGGCTGCTCACTGGCCGGGGAACTACCTTCGTGCGCCGGCCATCCGTTCACGGCATGCAAACTTTAGTGTCTGAACCAAGCCAGTTTGTCTGTGCAAATACACGAATCATTCCAATAAACGACTATAAGTGACATATCACGGTGAATAGTAAACGAATGACTGCCAGTTGGGCGTGTTGGTAAAGGTTCATGATGAAACAAGCGCTAAATATTACACACACTTAGAGAGGACACAGACGAGCGCTTAGTAGCTACGGAAAATTTTATTTCGAAACGAACACTAATAAATACCTCACACGCATGTACGTCATTATGTACGTCATTAGGTAATTATTAGTGTTTGCTTCTAAATAAAATTTTCAGTTGCTAGTAAGCGCTAGTCTGTGTCCTGTCTGAGTGCGTGTAATTTTTAGCGCTTTTTTATCGTGAGTCAAGGAATGTTTCGACTTGAAATGCTATTCTGATTGTTGCGGCATACATGAAGTATACTATAGTCGGTGACGGCCTAAGAATTATTTTAGGCTCCGCCCGCAAGGCTGCATTGCTCTTATTTCATGCTTCTTCCGTGTTGCTTCTTCACGCGGCTGAAACTACGGAACGCGACAAAGCGTTGCAACACATTCCGAGCTGCTGCCGCTTCCGTGCACGCCAAACGCGGCACAATCACGATCTTCGACCGCATTGAATGACGCCCGGTGAGGATGACGTGTACAAGTGGATAAAAGCTCATTTTTTATATTATTGGTTCGTCCTATCCATTGCGTTATAGCAAACGGCAGTTCTACCTGGACGCGCATTGCACAAATGGAAAGTGGTACACTTTATTTTTTATTCTTAGCTTGCCACGAACTATACGAAAGCTTAGCGGTGTCTCGATTAACGTATACTCAAACCGCAGAACGCGTAAAGACAGGCTACGCTGCATTCAAGTTTGCGTATCGGCCCGCTATGACGGCACGGCCGCTCGTTCCTAGATCTTTTTTTCTTATTTTGGAGGGGGGGGGGGGGGGGGCGGAGCTCCTTAAAGTGGCACCCGTTCGTGCTTCGTAGTAGTCGTACTGTGTGACCAGACTTACGTTTTGACCTGCAAGGTGGTGCCGGTGGGAGATTTCTCTTGCGTGTTGTTGAACAATAAAAAATTCGTAGAGTGCGCGTTAACTAAAAGCCGAATTCTCCTGCCTCTCATTCCCCATTAGCAGCCATTGGCATGTACATTGAGCACTATCTGACAAGAAAGGGTTGCTACGTTATACTCGCTGGGCGTAACCTCCTTGGTTTTAGAAAGGTTTAGTGAGCGTTGGGCCACAGTGCCATGAATACAGTGAACCAGTATATATACCAAGAACTCGATGTGGTTAAAGGGGGGAAGTAGACACGAAGCGGAAGCCGTAAAAAGTGTGCGTGTGCCGCTTCTCGTTCAGTCCTTGGAATGTCCACTGGATGGCGGTGCTTCTATATGGGGAATATATGATGAAAAGATGCGAGATGGTGGTATTTGGAGTGTTGAATAGATGGACGAACGGACACACAGACACACACATGCATGAACGGACGCATGGATGGCTGCACGGATGGATGGACATATGGACGGACGCAGGGGCGGATGCACGGACGAACGCAGGGATGGACGCACGAACAGACGCACGAAAATACGCACGCATGGACGGGCGGATGGACAAATGGATAGTCACACAGACGGACGCATGGACGGACGGAGGCAAGAACGAATGGACGGACGGATGCTCTGCCCCACTCTCCATCATTCAACCCGTGGATGTGCTGCCATTTTTAACTTTTATTCTTAGCTCGCCACGAGCTATACGCATACCCCGTCATAATGCCGAATTCAGCATCTTCTCTGCTAAGAGTGACTTATAAAGTTGCTATGGTGTGTATTATTGGCTCAAAACGCAGTCATCGCAAAATTTAACGGTGTCTCAATTAACCTATACTTAAACCGCCGAAGGCGCAAAGGCAGGCTAAGCTGCATTCAAGTTTGCGTAGTTGCCCGCTATGACGGCACGGCGTCCGCACGCTCGTTCCTAGATCTCCGGCTTTTTTTTTTTATGAGTCGCGATATATTGCATGCATTACATTCCACATGGTTCAATATAATAATGATTGGAGTTTTAATGCCGAAAAACCACGATTTGGTTGTGATGCGTGCCGCACATGGAGAGCTCCGGAAATTACGGCCACCTGATGTTTCTTATAGTGTACTGTCATCGCACAGTATACGCGGGCCTGTACCATTTCGCCTCTACCGAAATGCCCCGCATCCACCCGGATAGAACCTGCGGTGTTTGGGCCACCAGCCGAGCAACTTACCCACTGATCCACCACGGCAAGTCCACTGGATTTAAATGCTGAACTTCGCAAGTCTTAAGAAGAGTAAGAACTTTTACTTTGTTGTATATTGCGGTCCAAAAGTGCACAGAAATTAGCTTTATTGCAAAACCGGGAGCGCATTCTCTCCGCCCAGAGATGAATGACTTCCTTAGTTCACTGGCAGCGAGAAGATCATTTAATATCGTATATCTCATACAGACATGCTGCTGCAGCAATTAAAGCACAATCCAAAAAAAAACCGTAGATCTTCGTTTTCTTCTTCCCGTGATTAATCTACAACTACATTTTTCGAGGAAGTCCAGAAACACAGTTATCACAGTCTATTTCCAAACGAACACCCACTCGTTAAGCAGTCTCTGCTCGCTACAGACGGTGATATATATATATATATATATATATATATATATATATATATATATATATATATATATATATAGATATATATATATATATATATATATATATATATATATATATATATAAAGAACTGGTATTTGTGTGCACTGCATCCGAGATGTTACATTAAGTGTTCACACGAAAGCGTGAAGGTGTCACGTTTTCTTTCCCCTGTAGTGCTTATTTTTTTATCCGTTGCTCCTAAAAGTAGACGTACAAAAGCGTCAAGCAAATGGCAATGAATGTTCTAATATGAACCTTTCTAAAGTATTACAATATATGTGGCATTTTTCTTTTTTTTTTGAGGAGCCAATTCAAAAACGGAAGCTCGATTAAGTTGCACGGGAGCGTAAACTACGCCTAAGTGTATTTAACTTCTAAAACAGTTCGAATCAATATTCTAATTTTAAAATTTGGCACAGCCCGCGTGCTATGAGAATCAATGTCATGCGAAGCATGCGGAGGGAAGGTGGTAGTTGTGTGACTTTTTTTTTTTAGGGGCGAAACACCTTAGGGTCGTGCCTTGTCCCTTCGATGCCCGTTGTCCTGGCTTGCACGTGCTCGGAGCACCCTCCACGAGCGCGCCGACCGTAGGTAGAAGACGAGAACGGTGATCGCGGGTTCGCTCGTGGCAGGCTGTTTCTTTCGCTGCGGCGCCCCAAGAGCTATAAAAACGTGCTTGCTCTCTCTCTCTCTCATGGTCATGGTGTGCACTTCGTCAAGAAAGAAGAAAGAAAGAAAGAAAGAAAGAAAGAAAGAAAGAAAGAAAGAAAGAAAGAAAGAAAGAAAGAAAGAAGAAAGAAAGAAAGAAAGAAAGAAAGAAAGAAAGAAAGAAAGAACATAGGAATTACGAACACCAGTAGCTGTAAGTATATTTAGCGCTTGTGCTTGCGAGCATGGTAGCGCTGACTAGTGCTACGTAGACAAAGTCATGACTAAGATTCGGGGACATTAAAGGGGTGGCCAAAGCGGTGGCCTGCCTTAACTGAATGGGAAGTTGGTGAAAAAAATATCATACCAGACGAAAAAAGCTAGTTGTCAGAAACCGACTCCCAGTTCTACACAGCAAACACTTATTTGAATAGTCTGGCAAAGTTAGAATGCCGCGCTACAAACCACGGGGCTCCGCAGAGTGTTTAATGCTTAACTATGGGGGGCCATATGAGTGATGTTGAATTGTCCTGGGAAGCCGCACGCTTTATAGTGTGCTATTGTAATTTTAGCAAAATCTACCAGTGAGTCTCTGCTACATATAACCCGGAGTCGTTTTCGATAACTAGCTTATTTCAACAGATATGATTGTTGTCATCTATTTCCCTTTCAGTTATGGCAGGCTGCCGTTCCTGCCCCCGAGAGATGGCATCACGTTCAGATGTCCCCAATTCCTAGGAATGTTCGAGGATGGCGCTTGAGTATACAAATGACATTAATTCTACGTGACGCCTGTATCATAAATAGCCTCCACTGCAACCACAACCGACGTTTCACCAAGACGACGGCTGCATAGGTCTTCTTTTTTTTTTCAAAGCAGTTTCCGGATCGGACGTGGTAAATGTTCTGTGACGTGGCTTCGTGGCTCGCCGCGTAGGATGCTTATAGGTTCGATTCCTGCTGGGACCCTGATATTTATTATTTAAATTCGTTGGGCCAACGCTGTTGACGCCACCTTTTCTTAACGCACTCGCATTTAAATGACCAATGTCTGTTCTTGCCATTCCTCGGTAGATATAAACTGTCTGTCACCTGTACGTTGCGGCGCGTACCCGCATACCACGGCCCGGGGTGGGGGTATGCGCCACACGTATCTGGAGGAAAGGGTTTGACGAATTGGATTGTCACGTTATTTATGTCATGGCTAGTCAGACATATTTGTGAAACCCCCTTACCCTCCCGTATTAATTCTGGTCTACTCAAAGCATCACGAGGTGATCACGAGAGCAACCAGACAAAGGCGGGTGGGTAGATAGAATAATAGATAGATAGATAGATAGATAGATAGATAGATAGATAGATAGATAGATAGATAGATAGATAGATAGATAGATAGATAGACAGATAGATAGATAGATAGATAGATAGATAGATAGATAGATAGATAGATAGATAGATAGATAGATAGATAGATAGATAGATAGATAGATAGATAGATAGATAGATAGATAGATAGATAGATAGATAGATAGATAGATAGATACTGTTTTTTTAAAAACGCCACATAGTAAAATAACGTATTGGAGATAGTCGAAAAAAAAAGAAACATATTCAGACTTTTAACATTCCTGTAGGTATCTTTTTTACCAGTATGAAGAAAAGGTAGTTGTGCAACCTCATGCGCCGATAAGGGCACTGGTCGTTGCCCTTGCCACTCCTTGTACGTGTGAACGACTATCGTGCAGCACGTATCGCAGCGCGCATCGAAGCGTGCAAACAGCAACAGTTCGTATTCCGTTCGGATTCACATTGCATATACTAAAACCGTCGTAAACTCACCATTCGGTTGGCACGTGTCAAAGAAGCTATATCGAATGATCACAGCCACCGGTAGCACTTTCCCGGGGTAACTTCCTCGCAACAACAACCCGCAAAAAATGGCGAAAGGGAAATGGCAGAGGCGACGAACTTAGTTATTTTGTCGTGACACTCCGTGCTAGTATTTTTTTTCACTGTTTTTTTTCTTGAATTTCCTTTTTGAGGAGTGTATTTAAACAGCGAGCACACCTGTGTTTCCGCGCAATGGGCTCGAAACAAGCCAGTGGTGGAATGGGAAATGGCACCGGCTAAGGTTGTGCTCCGTTAGAGACTTGACTCCGTTAGAGTGATAAAGGGAGCTTACGAATAGCACTTATAACAGCCATAAAGCAAACGAGCCATGAGTCCTGAATCTGGGTTCAAGTTACTTTCCTGTTCCGTCCAAGGCTTTTTCAAGAGGTTCACTGCTGTCGCCGTCGCTGTCGCCCTCCTTCAGCCCTCACCAGGTAAGAGACAGTTACACGTATACTATGTGTTGTATGAAAAGAAAGTTGATGTACGGGTGTAGGACAGGTGCTGTGTATGGAACTGTTTAAGTGGCTCGCTAAATTAAGAACTGCTAGCGTTCATCATCTGACGACTCTGCTCTTTCGTAATGCTGGATTACGTCCTTAAGTAAAAAAAAAAAAGACTTGGCCACCCCACTTGCAAAGTGGAAAACATTTATGTATAAGAGTACTTATTCTTGTCATCATTTATGTATTTCGAACAGGAGAAGTCTTGCGTGGGTTGAAGTAATGAAAAGTAATATAGCTCGGGCTAAAAAAGGTCCCTGTATGGAAACGCCGACCCCAGCGACATACTTCTTTATTCTATATGCTTAATCATTTCACCTTTCCGCCAACACGGCACTATCTGTATTGAGTTTATATGACGTTACTATGTGTTTCATTGAAAGAACTCGGCTTCGCTGCTATACTTTCACGTATCGCTGACTGAACGACTAATAATGTCTACCGTTTTCTTCTCCATTCTTTGTTTCGATATCCGGGCAGCAGCAATGGGAAAGAGGAGTCATGAGCGGACGTTACCTCTGTCGACGGAGTTGCACCGAACGGACATCCGCTTCACACGGTGGTGCACACTTTCTCTGATCACAAACCTCCCTCTCTCCCATCCGGCCCCTCCCCTTTCTTAAAAGGAGAAATCAAGTTTATTCACTGACTGACTCAACCTTCTAGTGTAGTCCTACTACCTTCAGGTTTGCCCTGCACCTCAATTCTGATCGACCACGGAACGCAGAAGTACATTTATTTTCCTAACGAAGACCACAAACCTCCAAGCATACCACTCTGGCTGCCCGCAATAACCACTAGCTGATCGGTGGGTTCTGTTATGCAGTACGGTGTGACTTGGACCTGGCCGAGTACTGGCCCGATAAGTGTCAGACCTCGGCACAGGAAGGCAACACTCCAGGCCTGTGCGTGCCCGCTGCCTGGTGCCCATCCTTGGAGGGCGCGGCCCGTCGCGATGCCCGACCTTCCTCCTGCCGCGTCCGCGACGGCTTGCCGCTGAAATGCTGCCCGACAGAAGACGTTGTGAAACCGGCACCGCCAAACGTAGGCAAGGGCTGTTTCCTTCTCTCTTTTTGTCCGGAGATATATCACTCTTTTTCAAAGAATGTGGCATGGGTGTGTGTGATGACGCGGATGGTCGCATGAGCAGTGGCAATGCAAGATACGAAACACCTCAGCGAGCGTGAAGATGTGTCCCCGTGGTTAAGAGATCGAAATTCCGGCAGGTCTTTTCAACAGTGGGAGTCGATTTTATGCGAAGCAGCAAGCGAGTACCGGACCAGTGGCTGTGACCAAACTATGCCACTTCCTTCTTTTTTTCTTTGAGCCATGCTTTATGTAGTGAATTGACATATTTGTGTAAAATAAACAGTTGTGCGAGTATTGCGGGCTTTCCAGGCAATACAACTATGCATGCACTGGCACCCAAAGCGTAGCTAGCTTATGGCTAAACATATACCTTCGGCACTCAAGTTGGAGTGAAGACGTTACTTTTATCAAAACATAGTGCACGTTATGGTTGGATGACGTGCATATAGTAGCAGTCGTCGTCGTCGTATTCCTCTAGGTTCAGGCAACGCTTTATCCTAGGATGCTGAATCATTGGAGTACGTCCGTAATGTTTCTTACATTGTCATCAAAGAGGACAGCCAACACTGCAGTCACGAATGACGGTGCCCGGAATATGTCGCCTGCATAAAGTATTCTTCGGAAGCTATTTTAAGCGGTGACATGACTCTGTGGTATAGGACGCCTGACTGCCACGCAGAATGCATTGGCGCAACCCCTACTGGAACAGTTGCTCTATTCGTACCTAGCTGCTTAACGCTGTCGTATTAAGATTTCGAGAGTCTATTCTCGCCATTCCTGGTTTGATATCTCTGGTGAAAGAATATGTGGAAGTGAAGGGTTCCAGCATGTTTCAGACGGGAGCACAAGACAAGAGGAACGCTAAGGACAAGGCTAAACTTACGATGTTATTTTTAGAAAACTGAAGTGAATTCATATACTCATGTGTTTATGCCAATTTTGGTATATACGAAGTTTAGGAGACGGCTACGAGAGCACCCGGACGTAAGCAGATAGATAGATAGATAGATAGATAGATAGATAGATAGATAGATAGATAGATAGATAGATAGATAGATAGATAGATAGATAGATAGATAGATAGATAGATAGATAGATAGATAGATAGATAGATAGATAGATAGATAGATAGATAGATAGATAGATAGATAAGATAGATAGATAGATAGATAGATAGATAGATAGATAGATAGATAGATAGATAGATAGATAGATAGATAGATAGATAGATAGATAGATAGATAGATAGATAGATAGATAGATAGATAGATAGATAGATAGATAGATAGATAGATAGATAGATAGATAGAAAGAAATGGTCGTAGTGCCTCTGGTTTAGTTTTAGTTTCAGTTTTTATTCATTCAAAATACAAAGTTCACAGTTAAATATGCAGATGAGGGTCCCGAAGTCCGGGGATTGCGGTGGGACCCTCGGTTAACAATAAGAACAAAAGGTTTAATTGTAACAGCATGTGATATTGGACAACGTAAGTGGAAGTGAACATTAGGAATACAAAGAAACTACAACAAAATGAGTGAAAAAGCAAAAAAAAAACACGGTCAAGTCAATACAAGTACATAATAAACAGTTATGCAAGTGGATTAAGTAAGCCAAAGAAAAAAACACAGATTAAAATTCTGAATTATTTACACTTCACAAAATAAAATCGTATCGTTGTCAGGCTAATTATACAGGATGAAAATTTTAAGTTGATGTTTGAATGCTTGTAATGATGGCAATGATTTTACTCGCTAAAAAACGCTTCGCATTCAGTAATACAAATTTTGCGCTTGCTGGGCAACATCGGACACCTTTAAGAAATGACTGCCACGTGGTGTTTTCTTGCCGATGAAACGTTCCTTATGGTGTCATTTCTTGGTGGAAGCGGAGGAGGCCGACGAACTCTGCGCCGCAGCACTCCACTGGTGGAGGCCAACTGACGGGAATCTATACCAATGGAACACACGCGCTTCCTCTGGGCCATGTGTGTTTAGAAAAAGTGGTTAACGATTTATAGTACTATACTATGGGAGAGCTTAAAGCCGTTCCGTAGGCCTCACACATGACGTAAGGCCTTGTGCAGTGGATAGCTGCTCTGTTGCTATCGTTGGAGCCTATAGTTTCATACAATAATACCTAGAGAGGAATCTGGCGCTGCGATCGTGTACCCTCATGGGCATTATGGGCAGTACAGGCTTCAAATTGGATCGTGTTACCCAGCGAACTGTCTACGGATATTTTTCTACCATTTCAGTTTCGTTCTTCGCGTAGAGTGGGGTGCAAAGGACTGAAATCGTGCCTTTGTTGTTCAAAGAAAGTGAAAACTGCTTGGCCTCTCTACTTACTGCAACGCTGGAGCTGTACAAGTCGTGTTTGACCGTTTAAGCGAGGCGTCGTCCGCTCACTGCTGTGCATAGATGTAGCGTCCCGTACCAGTGCAGGATATTACACCACGTTCACGTTTGTTCTTTGAGCGTCTTCCCAAAACTCGTTGAAATCAACTGCAATACCACGGCGACACGAAGTAGACGCACTGCCACGCTCTTCTGACTAGACTTCGCAACAAAACAAGAGGTGCGTTGCGGGCAGACCACTTGAACAGACGCACCTGGCATCACAGCAGATGAAACGTTAAAGGGGTCGTGAAACGGTCGCTTTACAACGACAATGCGGCACCATCGGCCGCCACATGCGCTAACTGTATGATCACCCCGAGTGGACCTGCATAGACGCTCAGTTGCCTATAGAGGAACACGGAACTCTATGGTATATATTGGGCACGCGCAAGAGGTGCTCATCATCGTCTGCCATACGCGATCCGCGTCCCACAAGGGCGCTGCTTAATATGACGTCAGAGTTCAAGTTAGCGCTGATTGCGTATGACAAAGACGCTGACGAATGTCCCAGTTGCACGAGCGCAAGTACCAAAAATTTCCGCGTTCCTCGATAGGCGAAGAATTACTTATGATGACGTCACCTAGATAGTGCGTGTGGATGCTGGTGGCTTCGCATTGCCGCTTTAGAGTGGGCGTTTCACGACCACTTCAAGTGTTTCTCGCTGAATACTGTGCTGTTATTTCCATAAATAAATATTGCGTACTTTCAAGGGCAAAACAAGAGTGTATGTTTTGAGATGATGTAAAGAATAATTCATTACATGTTGATATCAAATCTGGAACGCATGGCAGAGCAATGCATACCTTGGTGGTTAAATTCGTCCAGGTTTCACTTCTACCGCCTAGGTACAAAAACCTTTTGCAATAAAGTTTGCATACAAAAAAATGAAGCAAGTTTCAATCAGACGCACCTTCATATAACTTTGTTTTACACTCAGCAAACAAGCATGGCGAATCTCAAGAACGTGATCTATCCGAAGCAGATCCGAAGCCTGTACTTCCCATAATTCCCATGGGGGTACAAGCGCCGCTGAAGGAGCCCACGTAGACACTCGCACCAGATTCCCGTCAAGGTCTCTATGCTATGAAACTCTATGCTCTGGAGCAAATGGCAGGATCAGAATGGAACGCGAGGCACGCGCCTCCGACTTTTTTACATGCGTGGGCACGCGGCGCACAGTGACGCTACGCCAGCAAAACGTGAGCTCGGATGTGAGGCGCACGCGACGCGATCAGCATCCATTGGCCCGCCCAAAATTGGCACCGTTTCAAGGCACGGGGCGCTTGTGGCTTCCGGTCGAATCTGCCGATTTTTGCGGAGTAGAAAGAGTTGCTCCATGGAGTGGATCTCACGACGGAGCTGCTCCAGATCTGCCAATGGAACGTGCAGGAAACACTCTCAATCCGCCAATGCAATAGACTTGCTCCGCATGGAGCAGCAGAAAGTATTACCGGAAGTGCGCCGAATCTGCCAATGGATGACACCATTAGGGAACCAAAGACTCTTCAACCGTTCCTATCTATCTATCTATCTATCTATCTATCTATATCTATCTATCTATCTATCTATCTATCTATCTATCTATCTATCTATCTATCTATCTATCTATCTATCTATCTATCTATCTATCTATCTATCTGTCTGTCTGTCTGTCTGTCTGTCTGTCTGTCTGTCTGTCTGTCTGTCTGTCTGTCTGTCTGTCTGTCTGTCTGTCTGTCTGTCTGTCTGTCTGTCTGTCTGTCTACAGCCGCCTTCGTCATGGTGCTCTCGTGGTCGTCTCTTTAAATTGATACGTACTAAAATTGGCCCTGGAGGACATGAGTCGTTCACAAACACAATTGGCCTGTCATTGAATGCATAAAAAGAATGGCCTGCCGCGCACGTGGGGAAACCCTTCCCATTAGTGACGTGTGGCACTTACCCACAGCGGAGTGACAGTACATATCAACCCAGGGACAGCGAGAATCATCTCGGCAATCTTGGCCCAAAATCTTTAAAGGTCCTAAAGCAAGTACCGTGGCGGCGTCGACGGCGTTGTCTACGAGTGAAATACCCCCGATGGAAAGAACGACTAAATGTCACAGTTGCAGGCTGTATTTAAACCGGAAATTCTGCTTGGTGTTCAACTATTCTACCTCTGAGCCACGCCAGATAAATAATGAAGTTTTGAAAAAGAAGAAGAAAACATCTAAGGGGAAATACCATACACAAGAATCATGTCGTGGCAGCGCCAAACTGCGGCTGCAGTGCATGCGCACCATATCCCCCTCCCCTCCCCTCCGTGCGCACGACTATGCGTCGGACCATGGGCTGCACATTACATGCGAGTGTATAGGCGACGTGCCTAGCAAACCCACGATAGTCGCAAACTACTAGAATCACACAAGGACATCAATTGTCCAGTAACGCTTGGCTCGAAGCGATAAATTTGGCATCGCATGGGGTCCATGCCCACAATCCCTGTGTTCCACCACATTTTTTTATCTCGGCTTTGACGTTCGAACTTCCTTTAGGGCTAGAAGCCATTCTTCAATATTGCAAACAGTCGTGCGTTTCACCCTCCATTTTCATCGTTCAGGCTGTGGCACCATAGTCAACGATCCTGGAGGTCTCCGTGACAGACAAGTAAAGGAAGGCCTTACGCCCGCAAGCTCGCCGTGGCCTTGGATGGTGGGTATCTCGGATATTCACCGCTGCGCATTCGGCATTGCCATTAGTGCATTATTGCGTATTTATGTGACCAGTGTATTTATGTTACCAGTGTATGTTAACACGAGTATAGACCCGCAACGGTGGTCTAGAGGCAAAGGCACAATAGGCTGCTGACACGCAGGTTGCGGGATCGAATCCAGGCCGTGGCGGCCGCATTTTCGATGGAGGCGAAAATGCTTGAGGCCCTTTGGCCTAGATTTGGGTGCACGTTAAAGATCTCCAGGTGGTCGAAATTTCCAGAGATCTCCGCGAGACCGTCTCTCATAATCATATGGTAATTTTGGGATGTTACATTCCAACGATTATATTAATACGAGTGTACCTATGCCAACACGAACTCCTATTCAAGTGACGATGGATCGCAATGAGTATAGAAATGGCGTAACATCCTTTGCGAACCATCGCTACACTCGTGTTCCAGAAATGCCTTACAGGGCAGATTTTGGTGAGTGGTTTGTCCCACTTGCGTAACTGTCCCAAGTCTATTGAGGTTGAAGCAGCGTTTATGACGCTATACGCACAATTCTAGCGCATGAATTATTGTACATTTTGAAAGTACCATGTCATGGCGGTCTCTATAACACACTCGCATGGTGTGACGTTTTCAATAATCGTGCAGGCAGCCATATACAAAGGCGACCAGTTCATTTGCGGCGGCTCTCTCTTGGACGACGAAACTGTGCTGACGGCGGCCCAGTGTTTCTATACCATGAAGGACACTGAGTGCGTATATATCGGGCAACAATTTCGTCTATGTTCCATTTTAGGGATGCAAGCATGCCGGGCAATTTCGCAGCTTAATTTGAAGTTTTGGATCTACTTTGAATTCGGTATGATGAAACTTTGCTACTAATTGTAAAGCGAGGTTACCTTGCCTTGCAGCAATCATGAATGCAACAACTCCGGACGCATTCGGGCCCTTTGAAATGAGATTACGTCTGATGCAATCATAAATTATTGATGTTTGTTCGATTTGCAGGTGATGGCATAAAAAGAACTCCGAAGATGGGGTTTTTTCGCTCGAGACATATCAAACAGTTAAGGCTCTTGGAGCTGCAATCCACTACGCGGTTATTTCAGCCTAGATGACGAGACCTCATCCCACCGAAAATTTCCCACGTCTTTACAGCGACAAATGCGTACTCCGTGTCACTGCACCCTTATCGTCGGAGAGCGCCAACGGCCTCGAATATTGCACTTCATCGCTCACTTGCGTGATCACGATGATTCTCCATACTTAACAGCTATATTCACGGCATCCACGGTTGAAAACAGTACGATCTGTCTCAAGACAGGCACTTTTTTTTTCTCAAAGCTGGTTCAGCGATTGCGGCATACTCCGTATATGCTGACACGAAAGACTCGTGCTCCAACTCCGCCGCGACTGTCGCATCTGAATTGAGGTGAAATGTAAGACCATCCTGCGCTGTGTGATGTGAATGTAGGCTAAATTTCCGATGGGTCGAAATTATCTTGCGCCCTGATGAGAAACGCTATAGTAATACAGCGTTTCTCATGCCAGAGTAGCTTTAAGACGTTAAACCTTACAAACATACCGACCAACCTTTATTGCGGTGTGCCCGCTGATATTACGTTGGCCCGAACTTGTATAACTGCTCACAATGGTCGGTTTAATTTGTGCAGCATCGGAGACTACAAGGTACGGCTTGGCATTTCGGAGCTGAATGAGACGGCGAGCCCGCACGTCGCCAATCTTCCCGTCCTCCGGATCCTTCCGCATGAAGACTACAGGGTGCGCCGCTTCTACAACGACATCGCACTCGTCAAGACTGCCAGCAAGGTCGGTTACAGTAGCCACATCCGGCCGGTGTGCCTGCCGCAGCCGTACTTTGAGCTCAGTGGACCAGTCACCCTACTCGGCTGGGGACAGTCTGTTTTTGGTGAGTGTAAGCTGTTCTGAGCTAGTCATAGGCAAATTTGCGGTAACCATTTGCCCTATATACGTACTCCACAAACAACGCTTAACGTCAAGTGAACCCTTCTCATGCCGGTTAGGTTGAAACTGACTTCATTCATTCATTCATTCATTCATTCATTCATTCATTCATTCGAGCAACTTTATTTCGATGTACTGCGAGTTTGTGAGCCGTGAAGAAGGTGTCCCGCACGCGCCTGTAGGTGATGGCCAGGAGGAGGAGGAGGAAAAGAAAAAAAAAGGAAGGGAGGTTAGCCGGTTATCAGACCAGCTGGCTACCCTCTGCTGGGGAAAGGGGTGAGGGGATTAAAAAATGGAAGAGAGATTATACAAAAAAAGGAAAAAAAGAGGGAAGTAATAATAGCCCGTTCTTGGGTGTCTTTCTCGGCTTGCTGGACAGCACAAAGTTATATATTCAAGGGCAGAGTTGAGCAACACAGTCTCTCGGCGCAAACGGAGACCTTCGCGAGATGCTGCGACCCCAGTATTGTGTGTTATATCTCGACATCCCGGCTGTATGCGAGCGGCTCTGGAATCACAGTCCTTGCCTGCCTTGCATGTGTATGGGTAAATGAGGTGTGACATCAGCGGTTACCGCTAAGTTTTGTTCTGCTGGGGCCGCCAGTCGACAAAGTGCTTTTAAAGACGATAGTCTTTCTTGGGGACCTACGGCGCAAAAATTTTGGTGCTTCTGTCTGTACATTTGTCTGTTTGTCCAACCTTAACGCTATTTTAAATAGCACCCAAGTGACCAAACGATACTCCTAACGACCGACCCCATCCGCAGCGCTCGCCAATATTGCTCAAGGTTCAGCGTTCATGCTTGTGCGATTGTCAGTTAAAAAGCAATTATTGCGCATGTCTGAGGCACCATAACAGCACGTCAATATTATGTATGTGTATTTTTTTACTAGAAAAGGCATACATAAGTAATTTTAAGGATCGTAGACTTTATAACGCTGCGCTGGCCATGCAACGCCTGCACGAAACGGCTAGTGTTTCCAACGCTTTGCTAAAACGACACGGTGGTGGCACCTACCCGTCGCCCCCCGCCGTGGTGGTCTAGTGGCTAAGGTACTCGGCTGCTGACCCGCAGGTCGCGGGTTCAAATCCCGGCTGCGGCGGCTGCATTTCCGATGGAGGCGGAAATGTTGTAGGCCCGTGTGCTCAGATTTGGGTGCACGTTAAAGAACCCCAGGCGGTCAACATTTCCGGAGCCCTCCACTACGGCGTCTCTCATAATCAAATGGTGGTTTTGGGACGTTAAACCCCACAAATCAATCAATCAAACCTACCCGTTGCCTTGCGTTCTACACCTTATCACTTCAGAGACGGACGCGCACGGCGCGCGCCCCGTTTTCCAGGATAACTGCCAGATAGCGTTCATGTCTCATGTGTGACGTGACTTGATGCGCTCGTTTGCCTCCGCTGCACGCTCCAGGCACTCTGACGCAGCGCCTCCACAATACCATTCACCGATTTTCTTGCGCAGAACATCAAATGAACGTTTTCTTCACTCTTTCCAGACGGAAGAGTATCGTCTTTCGACGACATTTGTGGTGTAACATGCAGATACGGGGCCAATTTTGAAAGACGATAGTCTTTCTTTGGGACCTTCGAAGCAAAAATTTTGGTCTGTCTGTCTGTCTATCTGTCTGTCTGTCTGTCTGTCTGTCTGTCTGTCTGTCTGTCTGTCTGTCTGTCTGTCTGTCTGTCTGTAGATTTGTCTGTTTGTCCACTCTTAACGGCATCGGGTATTTGAATCGGCCGACCCCATCCGCAGCGCTCACCTATGTTGCTCAAGGCAGAGCGTCCATGCTTGTGCAATTGTCAATTTAAAAAATTGGCAGCATATCCACGGAGTGAATGATGGATAGTGGGGCGAAGCATCCGTACGTCCATTCGTTCTTGCTTCCATCCATCCATGCGTGCGTCTGTGTGGCCGCCCGTGCATCCATCCGCCCGTCCGTGCGTGCGTCTGTTTCTGCCTTCGCAAGTTCATCTGTGCGTCCATCCCTGCTTTCGTCCATGCATCCGCTCCTGCGTCCGTCCATGCGTCCATGCGTCCGTTCATGCATCTGTCTGTGTGTCCGTTCGTCCACCTATTCAACACTCCAAGTACCACCATCTCGCATCTTTTCATTATATATTCCTCATACAGAAGCACCGCCATCCAGCGGACATTCCAAGGACTGAACGAGAAGAGGCACACGCACACTTTCTTACGGCTTGCGCTTCGTGTCTACTTCCCACCTTTAACCATCTCGAGTTCATGGTATATACTAGTTCACTGTATAGTCATGGCACTGCGGCCCAACGCTCGCTAAACCGTTCTAAAACCAAGGAGGTTACGCCCAGCGAGTATAACGTAGCGACCCTTTCTTGCCAGATAGTGCTCAATGTACATGCCAATGGCTGCTAAGGGGGAATTAGAGACAGGATAATTCGGCTTTTAGTTAACGCGCACGCTGCGAATGTTTTATTGTTCAACAACGCACAGAAGAAATCTTCCACCGGCACCACCTTAAAGTCAGAATGTTATACTTGTTACACACTATTACAATGAATACGAGGGACGAACGTATGGCGTTATTAAGAGCTTTGCCCTTTAAAAAGCAATTATTGCGCACGTCTGGGGCATCATAACAAGACGTATATATTCTGCATGTGCGTCTCTTACTAGAAAAGGCATACATAAGTAATTTTCAGGATCGTAGCGCTTATCACGCTGCGCTGACCATGCAACGCTTGCACGGAAAGGCGAGTGTTTCCAACGCTTTGCTAAAACGAAATGGTGGTGGCACCTACCCGTCGCCTTGCGTTATACATCTTATCGCCTCTGAGATGGGCGACACACCCGTCTCAGAGCCACGCGTTTTGTTTTCTAAGACAACTGCCAGATGGCGCTTATGTCTCACGTGTGACGTGACTTGATGCGTTCGTTGGCCTCCGCTGCACGCTCGAGGCACTCTAACGCAGTGCCTCCAGAATACCATTCACCAATTTTCTTGCGCAGAACATCAAATAAATGCCTTGTTCCGTCTCTCCACACGCAAGACTATCGTCTTCAGACGACATTTGCAGATTACCTGCAGACACGGGGCCAATTTTTTAGTTAGCTTTTTGTTGACGTGGTGAGAAAACTCACCTTTTAGTTCCGTAGTTTTGCGGGAAAACTATAAATCTCGTCATGCGATCTTCACATTTCCACTGCTCTGTGAAGCATTTCTGAGCAAATGTGAAGCATTTCTTAGTTAACTTCGGTGACATTTAGCGTATCTATCTATATAGCCGCTTACGTTTGCGTGCTCTCGTGGTCACCCCTTAACTTGGTGTGAAGCAAAATTAGCATGGGAGGTTAAGATGGTTTGACGAATATGAGGCGCTGGTCAAAACATGAATAATGTCACAATCGCGTCGCGTACGTCGTGAAACACTTCCCGCCAGACAGTGGCTCATACCCACGGGCGGGAATTTGCCACCGGCATGCGGATATGTGCCACAGGTGATTGACACTTAGTGTGTACCCAGGAACGACGAGAACACACAGGAGTAAGGCCCAAACCTCATAAGCGCGAAAATGCACGCGACAGCGACGAGCGACGCTATGAGAGACGAAACAGGGCGTTCGCGCGACGTGTCGCGTGCTCGTTTTCGCGCGATCGCTCGGTTCTCTAGATTTTGAAACCATCGCTCATCGCCCGGAAGTGCTGGGCTCTAGCAGCCAATAGCGAAAAACCGGAAAAGACAAAGACTACATAGGTGCACGTGACCCTGCCATAGTCACGTATGCGCAACAAGAAATAACGCAATGTTTACGCATGTGCATATAAAAAAAAGTGCTGCAAGTCATTCATAAACGTTTTCCGTTTCATTAAACAACAATATATCTTATTTTTAAATTGCATACCGCTCGCTACGCGGTTTTCTTGGTGCGAGTAGACGGCCTCATGCCAGCAACAGTGGAATTCGCTCGCCGAAGCCGTCGCGTGAATGAGGTTTGCCTGCGCTAGCGACTGATCGCGCGAAGACGATCTACGTCGCGTCGTTCGTCGCTGTCGCGTGCATTTTCGCGCTTATGAGGTTTGGCCTTAATTTTAACGCGTGGGCGTTAAGAAATGTCGGACATCGGTAGCGTCGACCCGACGAATGCAAAGAATATATGTCAGAGTCCCAGCTGGAATCGAATCCAACCATTCTGCGTGGCAATGAAGCATTTTACCACAGAGCTACGCCAACAGGTCTCGGAACTACTTTTCAAATAGACGCCATTCTTAAGCCGTGAAACGTCAATAGTGGTTGCAGTGCTGCCTACCTAACTTTATAAAGATTACATATGTACTCATCTGACACAGCTGTAACGTCAGCTTAACGTCGATTGCGGTTAGTCCCCATGCGTTGAAGTTCATGTATGTAGCAGTGCCAGTTTAGGACCAGCATCCTCGCGAGCATCAGCGCTTCATATCAGCTTCTGGAGCTTCTAATACGCATGTTCCTGTTGGCATCGTTGCGCAAGTGCAAACAACTGGTTATATAAACATCTGTAACTCTTCAACACGTGTCTGTGCGTGCAAGATTTGTACATATACTCAGTGTCATTTCATGACGTGTCACTCAATAAAAAATTACATCACGGTCACCTTCCCTCCGCATGCTTCGCATAACATCAATTCCCATGAATGTGGGATCTGCCTTTTTTTTTAGTTTTAAAGGGACCGACGTCAAATTTTTATTGTACCAGTATTTCTTCAGTGCAGCGAAGCGCACCTGTCATAGTGTGCATACATGAAATGTTAGCGTGGAAAACGAGGCGAAGCATTTTACGTCGTAGTTTTATGTGGCTAGGCAAAACCTAAACTCGTCTGTCCTATGTACGTGTGCTAAGAAAAGGAAGGAACGCGCCTGCGGCAAGCACCAACAGCTTACCAGCTAGCGACCCTATGCTGTTATTGTTCCCACCATGGCACGCTCTGTCGTTGCTTCTTCAAGATCGCACACGTCTAAAACGAGTTGCGTGGCATGTACATCAGCGTGGCAAAAAAAAAGACACTAAAAAAGGCATTAAAACTAACCTATTTAAGAATTATTTTTTCCTGCGTACAATAACAGACTGGAACAGCTTACCTTGCGAACATCTTTCGAATTTCGATGCTATTGCACGATTAAGACTATAAGTGTCTTGTCTGTTTTTGTTTCATTCTTTCTTGTTTGGTTGTTTTTACTTTCTTTTTTTCTCTTATTGCACTGAACATGTGTGTGTTTTGTTTATATCCCCAACTTTTATATGGCTATCTCTATTTCCTTCCATACTTACAATGTTGCTTCCTTTCTTTATACTTCATTCTTTGTTTTTCCCATGCCCCTTCTGCTTAGGTTGGGCCTATGCTTGGGCCTACAGTATGTCATAAATAAATAAATAAATAAATAAATAAATAAATAAATAAATAAATAAATAAATAAATAAATAAATAAATAAATAAATAAATAAATAAATAAATAAATAAATAAATAAATAGTGTAATGTCCCACACTTATCTATATACGCATTGTTGTGGTCTGGGTCCTGTGGGTCTCGTCGTTGGTAGCTGGCTCCCATCGGACTCGTCCCTTATAGCGAGAAGCAATGCTTATATGGGAAAACAGAGAACAGACGTTTATTTACATTAGAGAGAGGTCAATAAGAAAGTTTAGATATATAGTGGCGTTCTTCGTACATGGCGAGCTCTCCACTCGAAAAAGCACACTGAATGAGCCGTGGGGGCTCATTATAAAGGGTCTGTCCTCCCCAGATCCCTAGATCGGGGACCGCGTACAGATGGCACCGTCCAATCACGGACCACACATTACCCGCGAGGGTGACGAGCACGCACGGTCCACGCGAACGTTCAAAACTGAAGCGTGGTCACCGCACGGCCATGTGGCACGAACGCGGCTCCCCCCCCGTCAAGGTGTGTCGCTGGGCGAGGGGTCTGGAGTTGATGACTGCATCCATCGAAAGGGCCGCCGTAAACAAGCTTCAAAGGGTGCCGAACGACTCGTTCAATTAGCGGGACGATCCCCGGCCGCCGCCGCCGCCGTCATCTTCCAAAGAAGAAGCTGCACCGGTGGTCTCCCGAACTGCTCACGGCGCCGCGGCGGCAGGACGCCGCACCCTCCGGCCAGGTGGGAACAATACATGGCGGACACAGGCCGCCAACCCGTTTGGCGACTCAAAAGGAACATCAAAAGGAACGCCGATCCATTGTCAGACCTGGCGCCGGTCCTAACAGCATACAGTGGTTGTACCACCATTCTTGCCTTAGTAAAGGTCCCACTTCGTCATACTTCGGAGTGCTTCCCGTTCGGAAGCTTCATGCTGTGTGTGTACTTACATCTCTTTGTGCTGCAAACTCTGACTTGGCATGACGAAAACACTATAGCCAAGCCAAGTCAAACCTGTAAGTCTAAGTACCCTGCCATCTTCTTGCAGGGCGACGCTGGCGGACCCATGCTGGCTCGGGGCCCCGACTTTCGCTGGTACGTCGTGGGCCTGGTGTCTTTCGGCATCGGCTGCGGCGGCCGTTATCCAGGAGGATACACGCGCGTCACAGCTTTCCTCGACTGGATCGCGCGAAACAGGCACTGAACATGCGTGGTGGGACGAAATAGGCCAAATAACCGCTGGATCGACCTAATTATTTGAGCCACCACTACGAACGCAGGTGCGCGATGGTTACAAGCAGTACAGCGGAGCGTGATTAGTTTCCATGCGCTGCACATACTGTCGCACTATGCCAACGCTTTAGTAAAGAACACTAGAATGCAATGACAAATAAAGAAAACGAAAATAAGGCTCTGGCTTCACCTTGTAAGGCTCAATAAGCATCACTTATTGGCAACCAACTTGCATGCCATGGACAACGTTACAGGTTGACTAGGTTCAGTAATTATGCACAGGAAATTATTAACACACCACCATAAGTGTGCGCATATTTTTTAAGGGAAGCAAAGCTTTATGTCGACAAGGTGGGGGGGGGGGGGTACTCACCGAAAGTAAAAATAGGAACTATAAACACTTCTTAGAACGCAATATCAGGGGCCGTCGGCGACGACTATTGGCAAATACTTGAGTGGCATAACCTTGCCTTTTCAACAATGACTGCACAGGTCTGTCCGAGTAAAAGTACTGGGCAAACTTTGCGCCTTCGCTCAGTTGATTCGGGGTGAGGTAGGTGGAGGGGGTACTTCCCTTTGGCATTGGTATGAATTTTCTGCGTTCTTTTTTTTTGCGCCTCGGAATACACAACTTTACCACTGTAGCTGTCGTACAGCCACACAAAGCCCAATCTAGTGTAAAACATAACACGGCCAAGGTAAACAAAGGCGCAGCCAGACAGTGTGAAAAAGGGGAGGAAGTACCACTTAATGTTCGTGTACGTGTTCATGTATTTGTATAAGTACACGTGCACATGTATGCACTCTCAAAGAGCAAAAAAAAAGATACAGCATATCTACGGAGTGAATGATGATGACTGGGGTGAAGCTTCGGAGGGTTTTATCGGTAGAGCGTGAATCTGTCCGTCCGTTCGTCTGTTTGTCTGTCACAGAGTAACTGTGTATGCTTCCTACAAGACCAGAGTAGAGCATAGTTCCGCTATCTTGCCTAGTTAGCAACTATAGTTACGGGCTGAAGCCACACACTGTTTTGTGTGTCGCCCATGACTAGTCGACGTGTCTGACGTGTCAACGACCGACGAAGGAAGAAGAAACACCTACTTTCGGGACTGTGTTAAGCTAGTGCAAAAGCACTGTTTAGTCTGTTCGGTAACGCAGCCCACAAAGGTGTAGCGTAGCGCCAAGTAACACGCACTGCCGCTTCCGCATGGTCAAGTGGCGTCAGCTATGGACGATAAGCAACAACTCACAAACACAAAATATAGGTCCTCCGAGATCTCAAAAACGCTCCACTAAGCCTACAACATTATTTCAGTATGTTTTTGTCAAAAATGGGGCCGTATCCACGCAAATACTTTGCTGTCAAAGCTTAAGGACGTGAATATAAAGCAAATAAAAGCAGCAGTTCGTAGCCAACGAGCTACAGAGCGCACGACGGTCACGATAGATTTCAGGTGGATGGCGACTGCTTTCGGTGGTCACAAGCGTCTCCGCAGTCCATGGTTGCTAGCGGCGTTGAAAACAAATGCGCTACCCTGCTACCTAATGAAGCCTATACAGTTACTCTAGCAGCAACGGTCACTCAGTGCCCTATTCCGGACTAACTATACCCTTGATATGTTGGCTTCACCGCAATACACGTTGAAAACTACTCTAAAAAGTTATGGGCTTTATCACTAATGATAAGGCTCAACTTTTGTCTGACGTCACACACGGTAGCGTCGGTATTCTGTGCCCCCTTCGAGCTAAATGCTCCCCTGATAGATTGGCTTTACTGCAGTACACGTCGAAAACCATTCGAAAAATTTAGAAGCTTTATCACCCGTGATAAGGCCCAACTTTTGTTAGACGTCTCACATTGAAGCGACAGTCACTCGGTGTCCTCTTCGGAGCTAAGTATACCCCTCATAGGCTGGCTTGACCACAATACACGTCGAAAACCACTCGAAATAGTTATGGGCTGTATCACCCATGATAAGGCTCAACTTTTGTCTGACGTCACACGTGGCAGCGTCGGTCACTCTGTGCCCTCTTCCGAGCTAAATGTTCCCCTGATAGGTTGGCTTCACCACAATACACACAGAAAATCACTCGAAAAAGTTGTGGGCTTTATCACCCATGATAAGGTTCAACTTTTGTCTGACGTCCCACGTGGCAGCGTCGGTAACTCTGTACCCTCTCCTAAGCTAAGTATACTGCTCATAGGTTGACTTCACCGCAATACATGCCGAAAACCACCTGAAAGGTTGTGGGCTTTATCACCCATGATAAGACTCAACTTTTGTCTGACGTCGCACATGGCAGCGTCATTCATTCTGTGCCCTCTTCCGAGCTAAACGTTCCCCTGATAGATTGGCTTCACCGCAATACACGTCGAAAACTACTCGAAAAAGTTGGAAGCTTTATCACACTTGATAAGGCCCAACTTTTGTCTGACGTCACACATTGCAGCGACTAGTGCGTAGCTTTTACGCAGCGGCAAACGGGTGCAGCCACGTTTCACCACGTGATGTAATGGCCTTCTCCTTTCCACCTTCACCATCGTCGACAGCTGACCGATTCGCCGCCGCCCGCTCTCGGGTTGATGGCCAGCAAAGTGGGCGCCGCGCTTAGTTGGGTGTGGTGGCGCCATCTAGTTTTGCCTAAAAACTAGCTGCGAAAAAAAACATGGCCTCCAAAAATGCGGGCATGCGCCTTTAATCTCGGGGGCCGTAAGAAAATAGACGAGTTTACGCGGCTATGCCTAACAAAGCGCAAAAGGACTTTTTGAACCACTCACGCCATTCTCCATTGTAATACCAAGCGGTTCTTGTTTCCCTAAATCAAACAGAAACGGACAAGCAGTATTAAAGTACGTGTTGTAATGCATGGAATGTTTTTTTTTTCTTTTACTGCTGCCAGTTTGCTTCATCGTCATCAGCATGACTACGCCCACTGCAGGATAAAGGCCTCGCCCACGTTCCGCCAGTTAACTCTGTCCTGTGTTTACTGCTGCCACTTTATACCCGCAAACTTCCTAATCTAATCTGCCCTCGTGTAACTTTCTGTCTTCCCTTCCCCCGCTTGCCTTCTCGTGAAATCCAGTCTGTGACCCTTAATGACCAGCGTTTGATTATTAGGGATTTATTGTCCGCCTTTTGAGGTCATTGGGATCATTTGAATATGTCCAACTAGTGGCACATTTGGTGTATATTTACCTTAATTTCTCGATTACTAACCCTACTGCTGATAACATCCATGTTTTAGACGTTCTCAAACATTGATCGTTCACTCTGGCGTACATTTGCCTTCCTTACAAAGCGAGTCAATATCCGTATTACCTATGTCGACATTCGATCTGTCCGTACGCACTCATATCTAGCAATGCACATTTTCGTTAAATCTGCGACCATTTCAATTTAGGTGTAAACAACTCTGAATTGCTGACACGTTTAGAGAGAAATATTACATTTTACCCCGTAGCCGGGCTGAGAATGCGAACCGAGCCAAGCTTGGTTAACCACCCTGCCTTTCTTCATTGCTCTCTCTCTCTCTCTCTCTCTCTCTCTCTCTCTCTCTAAGACAGAAGAAAAAAATACCACCGTAGCTTCTGCTTCTGGCTGAAATCGTAGTCAAATCGTAGGAAAGTCGACGTGCACAGGAAAAGGCTCACCTCAGAGATTTACCAAAGACAGGGCTCAGGATTTTTTTTATTCGCTTTGCAAGCAATGTGCGCTCACGAACACATTATCAGCTGCTGCATTCGATGCAACAATTGTACTTAACTAAATCACGAAATGTATATATGGCCTCTTGGAGGCAATGAACGCGATTAACAGTCTCGGGGGAGGAACAGTCGATGTACAAAAAGCCGACAACAGTTTTACTGGGGCGAAGATCCACGCCGCCCCACCTCGACGAAGCATGCATATTGATGCAAGACAGCTCGTAGCTTCTATGACTGCAACAAACTTTGTAAGATTCAGTGGTGCAAACATGTTACCTAGTCAAGTTTATAGTTCACGCACAGTCGCTGTCCATGTAAAACCTACAGAAAATGAGCGCCCGAGTTCCAACCTTGGGACAAAGCCAAACGGGCTTCTGATTCAACTCGGTGAATTCTGCACAAATAAGCGCAATTAATGAAAAACCTGGGTTCTAACCTCGACACAATACCAAAGGCGCTTCTAATTCAACAACGAATTCCACTCAAATACGTTCAGTAAACAAAAGGCCAAGATTTTAATTTCGGTACAATGCCAAATGGGCTTCTATCGATGCGCGACACTGCGAATTTTGTGACAATAGGTTCAACGAAGGAAATGTTCGAGTTCTAAGCTTGAGACAAAGCCAAACTGACTTCTATCGATGAGGCATGACGTATTCTGTGCAAATCAGTTCAATAATTGAAATTCTCTCAAGTTCGAATTTCGAGTAAATGCCAGGCGGGCTTTCTACTGATACTAATTGAACAATTTTCAACAAACCAGTTCATTAAATGAAAACACCTTGATACAACACATAGGGTAAAGAAACGGGCCCTTCAATGATTGATGCGTATGCCCATGGACAAAAAGCGAACAATCACTTCTGAGCCCTATATCCAACCAGTATGGCCAACACAAAGAAAAAATACTTCTCAAAGGTTCTACACGACCTGAAACCATCAACGGGTTATGGTCGCTGCCAGGCACACTACGTATGATAACCACAATGAGGAACCAACTGCAGTAAAAGTAGGTTCCATCCATTCAGAAACCAACAAGAATGTAAATTATCTTCAAAATTGGACGTTGTGAGGAAATGAAAGTGCGCGCGAACAAGCACGTAGTCCGATCTGTTAAATCTACAAGAGCACACAATGCAAATAACTGTTCTTATCACATTTACAAACATTTACAGATAACACGACATTTTTTTTTCGAGACTTCGGCTCCCTATTGAAACTGAAACATGCACATCTGAAAAAAATTCTTTCAATATAGGGCAACTTGCTTCACTAAACAACTAAAATCGCTTCCTGCTTAAGCTAGAAAACAAAAAAAGCTCTACATTCGGTAGACGGTCAAGCGAAGGTGATTGAAATCTTTTTGGAGAACACCCACACGCAGAGAAGACAGTGAAGGGCATCCAACAATCCTTTAGAAAAATGTGAAGACTTGACTGGTCCCCCGGTAGAACGATCAGGTGTTGGGGCGATGTCATGGATGGTACCGATGCGAAGAGTGGGCTAAACCAATCTTCTGCGTCAGCAGCGAAAACACGCGTTGAGGCCCTGAAACGAAACGCGAGATGCATTTACTAGTAGGATTTCGAGTTATCTGAAGACAGGTGAGCTTTACAATGTCGGCGTGCATTGGGTATTGGGAAAGAAAGTGAACAGGCAGTGTCACTGCAGCCAAAGTTTCTACAAGCGGGCCATCTCTATCAAGGTATAGCAGACAAGCATAAACAGGTTTCCTGGATGACACGTTCGCTACTGAAATACCCGACAGAATTGCCAATTGCAGTCGTTCGGTACGTACATTTAGGTTTTTTCTTTTCTAGTCATTTGTAGAATTTTAAGTCGCTTGACAAGTTTTTCTTTTTAGCTCATTCGTGCTTTTCTTGCAAATAGTTACCTTTCTGTTAAATTTACTAATAGCGAGCTTGTTCACTAATGACGAACTACTGTCGAGTTTTGCGCTGAAACTGACGCGTTGGTAGAACACGCGTAGCCGGGGGAGGGCATTGGAAAGCTATGAGGTTTTTGACTAATGACTTTTGTGTTGGGCATGTTTATATATATATATATAATCAGAAGACATCCACCCTACACATCGCTGACATTACGAACTTTACCACCTGAAGCGCAAGGATATGGCACCACTTATCATCATCATCATCAGCCTGACTACGTCCACTGCAGGACAAAGGCCTCCCCCATGTTCCGCCAGTTAACCCGGTCCTGTGCCTGCTGCTGCTAATTTATACCCGCAAACTTAATCTCATCTGCCCACCTAACCTTCTGTCTCCCCCTAACTCGCTTGCCTTCTCTGGGAATCCAGTGAGTTACCCTTGATGACCAGCGGTTATCCTGTCTACGCGCTATATGTCCGGCCTATGTCCATTTAATCTTCTTTATTTCAACTATGATATCCTTAACCCCCGTTTGTCCCCTAATCAACTCTGCTCTCTTCTTGTCCCTTAAGGTTACACCTACCATTTTTCTTTCCATTGCTCGCTGCGTCGTCCTCAATTTAAGCTGAACCCTCTTTGTAAGTCTTCAGGTTTCTGCTCCGTAGCTAAGTACTGGCAAGATACAGCTGTTATATACCTTCCTCTTGAGGGATAGTGGCAATCTACCTGTCATAATTTGAGAGTGCTTGCCGAATGTGCTCCACCCCATTCTTATTCTTCTAGTTACTTCAACATCGTGGTTTGGCTCCGCGGTTATTACCTGTACTAAGTAGACAGTCTTTTACAACTTGAAGTGCAGCTCTCTTGCGAGGTTGTTGTACATTACTTTAGTTTTCTGCAGATTAATTTTAAGACCCACTTTTCTGCGCGCCTTGTCTGACTCCGTAATCATGAGTTGCAATTCGTCCCCTGAGTTACTCAGCAATGCAATGTCACTGGCGAAGCGCATGGTTACTTAGGTACTCTTCATTAACTCTTATCCCTAACTGTTCCCATTCTAGGCTTCTGAAAACTTCTTGTAAGCACGCGGTAAATAGCATTGGGGAGATTGTGTCCCCCTGCCTTACACCCTTCTTGATTGGTATTCTGTTGCTTTCTTTATGAAGCACTATGGTAGCAGTTAATCCCCTGTAGATTTCTTCCAGAATGTTTATATATGCTTCGTTGACGCCCTGATTCCGCAGTGTCTGCATGACGGCTGATATTTCTACTGAATCAAACGTCTTCTCGTAATCTATAAAGGCTATGTATAGTGGGTGTTTATAGTCTGAGCATTCCTCTATTACCTGATTGATAGTGTGAATGTGGTTGATTGTCGAGTAGCCTGTTTGAAATCCTGCTTTTTCCTTTGGTTGATTGAATTCTAACGTTTTCTTTTAGCAATTACCTTTCTAAATAGCTTGTATACTACAGAGATCAAGCTGATCGGCCTGTAATTCTTCAAGTCCTTGTCATCTCCTTTCTTATGCATTAAGATGATATTAGCATTCTTCCAAGACTCTGGTATACTCTCCCCGTCAGGAGACACCGCTTGTACAGACCTATTATTCTGTGGAACAAACACTTTAAATATAAGTTCTTGAATGCACCACTGCTTCATTTAGACGCATACCCCATGAAGCCGTGAAGTTTTATTGCAGAAAGGCTTGAGAGGCAAATATGATAAACATGCTCGCATTAGAAGAGTCTAAGACACTGTTTTTGTTGCCTTGTTTTGTTGTGGGTACACGGTGGGTACGTTAAGCACATTTAAACAAAAACAACAATAAAGTTCGTATGAACGTGGCATTTACCGACAGAATTCCAAGGGTAGCAGCAACACACCGTCGGGATAACGCCATCAGCGAAGCAGTGCGAAGGGGCCGGAAGGTGCGGCCGTACGACGAGCAATGCTCCAGGTGATCTCAGGAACGGATAGCTTTGGAAGCAATCTGCAGGAACCAGCTCTATATGCTTTTCACGAGTGGTGATGAAAGACCAACACGAGGAATCTGCAACACACGGTAGGAATGTTAAGCACATTTAAACACAATAACAATACCAGTCTTATGAATGTGGCACTTACCAACAGAATTTCAAGGGTAGCAGCAACATGCCGTCTGTCAGGATAACGCCATGAACGAAGCAGTGCGAAGGTGCGGCCGTAAGACGAGTGATAACCCAGGTGATCTCAGGAACGGGAATCCTTGGAACCAGCTCAATGTGCTTGTCACGGGTAGCGATGAAAGACCGACACGAGGAAGCTGCAACAACACACGGTGGTTATGTTAAGCACATTTAAACAAACCAACAATAAAGTTCGTATGAATGTGGCATTCACCGACCGAACTCAAGGGGTAACAGCAACATGCCGTTTGCCAGGATCACGCCGTTAGCGAATCAGTACGAAGGCGTCGGCCGTACGAGCGATACTGCAGGTGATCTCAAGAACGGACAGCTTTGGAAGCAGTTTGCAGGAACCAGCTTGTCATGGGTAGCAATCAAAGACCCGACACAGGGAAGGTGAAAGAACACGCGGTGGGAATGTTAAGCATATGTAAGCACAGCCGCTGTAGAAGTTGTGAGTACGCGATACATGCCAAGATTACGGCATGACACGTGTCGAAGTCTCTTGCTGACAAGTATCAACCATTGAATGTGGAGACGCTGCCGACACGGCGATACGGAGTATTGCCGGTGTGTTCAGCGCAATCTCCTCGTGGTCTGAGGCTGGATAGTATTCGATGAACAGGCCATTCGAAAATGAAACATGTGGGACATCTGCAGGCCCTGCTGTAGCTTAATGGGTGCAAAAGCCGTTCGTTAAGCAACAGAAATGAAAAAAAAGAAAACTTAGCAACTCACAATCTCCGGAGCAGTGGCCTGCGATCCATATATGATCCAATGGACGGTCGGTAAGACTCGAAGAAGAGCCTGGAAGTAAACCTCAAAAGTGCACAGTAAGCGTAGCACAGCGAATAAATATCACGAAGAACACATCAGCCAGGAAAAATTATGAAATCGCGCTGAAATAACAGCGAATCCCCAACTCTGTTGAATCAAACACTGGCAAGGTTATTCCGGATGCACTTTGCTTCTGCGAAACCATATTTCGCTCGAGCGCACTATAGTGTCGCGTGCGGGCTACTCGACGCGAAATAATGCTCGCTTTACAAAGTCATACGGAAAGGGGTCAACCAGCCTGGAATACCACTTCCGTCTCACTTGCAATGTAACGACGGATTCACGTGTTGATACTCGCGATGATTGTCATGGTCTTACGTCGACGTATGGCTGTCCGCGGCGACAAAAAACCTGAAACGTTCAAGAAGTATTTTTTTTAGAAACATGGACGTGGGAACGAGTGGTGTACTCACCGTGACGAGGTTTGCACGCGTACTTAGACCACGTTTCGAAAGTTCGACCAAAGTGGGCGGTATACGCTCGGTTCAATCAAACGCTCGCGAGCCGGCCAAATCCGGATGCACTTTGCTTCTGCGAAACCACATTTCGCTCGAGCGCACTATAGTGTCGCGCGCGGGCAACTCGACACGAAATAGTGGTCGCTTCTCAAAGTCATTCGGAAAGCGTTCAATGTGGTTGACGAAATCGAAAAAGGACACCATGCAGTCATATCCTGCCAATCGTGTTCGCCGAGTGCTGGTGCTCAAAGGACTGCATGCCGTGCTCAAATGACTGCATGCCATGCTCAGACGTCGATGTATTGAAGTCCGTGGCGACAGGACATCTGGAATGTTCAAGAAGCACTCTTTAGAAACATGGACGTGGGAACGAACGGTGTACTCACAGTGAAGAGGTGCGGACGCGGATCGCTCTCCGAGAACTCGACCGAAGTGGGTGGTGCGTCGAACGAAGTAAGCGAGATGCGAACCAGATCATTGGGCAAACAGAATGCCCATACGCGCCCTCTCGAGTGCAACAAAATGGACCACTTCCATTGGCTGCAGAAGGAAGCGGTGATCTGCAACCTGAAATTCGGCAGCATTAAACAAAACTATCGAGCTAGCGAGGTGATTCCGCATGCCGTTTGCTTCCTCAAAACCACATTTCTCATACCAAGAAACCACACTGTTACTCGTACCACACGCGGAACACCAAGTTACGATATAGTGGTCCAGGTCACAAAGTCATTCGGAACGGGCAAATGTCCGTGACGGAACAGAGAGGACGGTTATCAAGCTAGCCTGCCTAGTGTTAGCTACCTGCCTAACTGCGGGCTGAACCTGAAGCTATATGCATCGCCACACCACGGACACGGCCCGTCCTCTCAAGTTCCGTCGCGGCAAACTCCCGCTACGTGGCCGCAGCCCGCCCAGAAAAGATTCGGGCTTAATTTTACGACCAAATTCACGTAACTTTTTGTTAGCGTAACCAAGATGCCCGGCACGTACCAATTCGAGATACTTAACCGACATTCTCTAAGCTGCGTACCACCCTCGCTAGCTCAAGGACTTGCTGTCTTACAAAACGTGGCGCAATGTTAGAAACCAGAAAGAACGCCGACTCACTACTTGTTGTCCGATGACCGAACACTCCGTGAAGGGTGGCCCCGCTGGTCCTCGGAGATATGTCCACAAGAATCAAAGTTCTTTGTCCAAGCGAGACCGACGGTTGGTAAATGCGCACAACGAAAAATGAGTCCACGGGAGGCATGACTTGCACCTTGTAAGGTCACTTGTCCGGCTTCAACGGAGTGGCATTAGCGTTAGGCCTTTGGTAACTATGTGAATGAGTACAGGTTCAGCGTAATCGCCGAGCGTCGAGTGTATCCCAAAAGCTTGCGTGGGGGGTGAGAATTGTCACGCTGGAGCAACTTGAGGGTCGAAATAAATGTCCGTGTCAAGTTGGTGGGCTCTCCAGCACATGTAGGGCAGCCAGCAGTCTTTAACAGGAACACATGCTTCGCGGCATTCTTCAAAGTCTTGGACACGAAGCTTTTCGAAACGTTCCTAACATTTTCATTGTCCGTTGGTTGAGGACAGTTCTTCTAGACTGGGGTGTGGAAGACGCAAGGTAACACGAGTGCACATCTTCGTCAAGTACAGCCACTGCCAGCACGCGAATACGACAGCAATGCGCCGCAAAGCTCAACCGACAAACAACGTCGAGGGAACAAAGCAAAATGGCGGACCCAACGCCCGCAAAGACACACTTCGACATGAGGATCATGATCCGATGATGCTCGGCGCACGCGTCGATACTCCTGAAAAAACTTTCGCCGTTCAAGCATTGGTCAATCTTGTCTTTACGTCACTGTCACAGTGCGCCACGACGCCCTTGTTATCACAGTGATCAGCGCTACTGGCAATGTTGAAAGGAAAATCTCAAGAAAAGAAAAGAAAAAAGGTTGCGGTATCATGCAGTGGCCGAGCATCGAATGTTCCGGCTTCTCTTGTGTTATTCAACCGCAACTGCGTAGTTATCGCTGTCGTCTTCGTTTTATCGAAGTAAAATGCAGCAATCTGCGGAAGCGCTACGTCAACGCACGATTATAAAGATGTAATCGGGGCGTAGCATTTATATCGCGCGCAGAAAACGAATATGTTGTCGAACGCATTATTTCGACGCCGCCTTCATATTCACGATGGTAAAATGAGCCTGAGGGTTGCCAAACGTTCGGAGTTAATTTAATAGGGAGCTTATTTTACGTGTCACAATTCACTGATGAGGCACGATGACAGTAGTTGTGCCAGAGTCAATTTTGTGGGCGTAGATAGAAGTGCAGATGACCAAATCATTGCGGGCGCGAGTGTTCGTTTTTTTTGTGTGTACCTATACAACAGAATTAAGTTCCAAGAAATGGTTTGGTCAAGCGCATTCCCACAAAACAAAATTTTGCAGTGCTGTTCTATCATATAGCGCTGACACAAAGAAATTTCGCTGTCGCTGCTACGTACGCTATAATTTACATAGTTGGGTGGCTGATTGATTGATTTGTGGGGTTTAACGTCCCCAAACCACCATATGATTATGAAAGACGCCGTAGTGGAGGACTCCGAAAATTTCGACCACCTGGGGTTCTTTAACGTGCACTCAAATCTGAGCACACGGGCCGACAACATTTCCGCCTCCATCGGAAATGCAGCCGCCGCAGCCGGAATTCGATCCCGCGACCTGCGGGTCAGCAGCCGAGTACCTTATTCACTATATAGACCACCGCGGTGGGGCACACATATTTGGGTGGCTGTACCAGCGAACTCGAAGAAAAGCAACCAAGATGATCGAGACGAAGGCAAGAGGTGTCTTCTGATAAAGCTTCATTTGTTCTAGCGTGAATAGTTACTACGGAACAACTTACACGGTGGTCTAGAGGGTATACATGGTGCTCCACTGCTGACCAGAAGGTGACGGGTTCGATGCCTGCCATGGTGGTCGCAATTCGGAGGAGGCGGAATGGTTGAAGCCCGTGTAATGTGCAACGTCAGTACACGCCAAAGAAAACCAGGTGTTCGAAAAGGTACTCAGCTGTTGACCCGCAGGGAGCGGTATGGAATCCCGGTTGCATTTTCGATGGAGGCGAAAATGCTGTAGACCCGTGTGTTCAGATTTGGGTGCACGTTTAAGAACCCCAGGTGGCCGAAATTTCCAGAGCTCTCCACTACGGCGTCTCTCATAATCATAAGGTGGTTTTGGGACGTTAAACCTCACATATCAATCAATTTCGAAATTCCGGAAGCCCTCTACTATGGCTTCTCTAATGTTCATATCACGGTTCTGGCGCGTAATACCTCAGGTATTATTATTATTATTATCATTATTATTATTATTATTATTATTATTATTATTATTATTATTATTATTATTATTATTATTATTATTATTATTATTATTATTATTATTATATTGCAAAAATACGTGCGCTTAAACACTACGAAAAGATCGTTACGCACTGATTTCGCCTATAACTATGTTATGCTGTGGATACTTTGTAATGTGTTCGGCGTTTGACACTCTTAACAGTACTCTTTTTTTTAAATGAGGGTAAGGAGGGCTTTCGTGCATACTGCCCGCGATATTAATCGCGTGCCTTAGCTTTACCATAGGCATCCTGCACGTGCTCATGAATTCCGCTGACGCGGCATTACGCGAAAACTATGGCTTCGCCCGGGGTTTTACCCGCGGAAGCAGTTGCCCAGCCGAGCGACAAGCCGACGAAGATTAGAAAGTTGTTGCCCCCACCGAGTCACGTGGTTGCATTGGGCCGAATATCGGTTTCCTATTGAAACACCTGCAGCTTTCCGCGCGCGCGTCTTGTGTATTCAACGACGCGGACGATTTTTTTTTGCTTTTGTCGAAGTGTGCTTCATATTCGGCAGTGTGCGGAATATGCTGTCGTATATTGCTGCATTTCGTAAGGGGTCATTGACTTCGGTTGTGGGGATACTCTTCCGGTAGCCGAGGACGGCTCTCGCCTATTTCATGTCACCGTGCGAGGCCATAAAGCTGGCGTGCCACCAGACATCAGTCTCTTGTGCAGTGACCTGTCAGCAGGTTCGCAGGGAGGTCGTCATGGCGGCTTGGAGCACCGTCGTCGTAGTCTCGCTCGTGTTTCTTCACCACAGCCGTTCGTATTCAAACTCAATCTATGCACATTGCTGCTGCCCACGTAGAGTAAGAATCGAGAGATGCATACGGGGTACCACTCTGTTGTGGAGGAATTCGGTTTATTTTTCGCCGTCGAGGTACATCGAAGCTCACGGAACTACTCGCATTTCGTCATCATGTATCTTTTCGTAAAGTTCGCGGTTTTAACATCACCCCGGTGACTCGTATAAGGTTGCATAATGTTACGTCTACTTACTACTACTAAGTGGTCCTAAGAGAGAAAGGAAGAGAAAAGTGAGCCCCGTAACTGTCTGCTTCAGCGAGCGACACCTGAACAGTAGCTCACAAGGAATGGGGGTGAGGAGGGATTAAAAGGGTAGGAATAAAAGTGTAGAGAGAGAGAAAGAGGCGTGAGGTGGTAAGCCAGAGAGCGACGACATATCGAGGGGATATATGAGGAAAGACGGAAACACGGTCACAGGAGTCCGAGGACGGGGCACCACTTGCGAGAGCTCTTGTCGGCGGCAGGAGGTGGCGTAGAGCAAGTCCAGTCGGTCATATATAGCTACACTGTCGTCGGACGTCGGCGTCAGGAGATGACGTAGGGCGAGCCCAGTCGGCCAAAGCTACGCTGACGTCGGAGGTCGCGAGGGCACAACCGGTCGGCACGGAATCCAGCGAGCGAGGATTGTTACGTCGTCGACTATAATAATTTATTCGCACAGCTAGTCTTCAAGCAGTGTGATATACAACGCAAATATAAACTCTCGTAAGCGTCTATATTTCAGTTCCTGTACGTTTGATACATATATACAGCAGGTGTGGCAGACGTGCGTTATGTTTTAATGGGGAACGATGAAGCTGTTCTGACTCTCAGAAATAAGTGCACAATATTTTAGTTCTTCTTGGGTGGTTGTGAAGCCATGTCCTCAGAACCAGCTGCCGTGGCACTTTCCAATGACTTTGTAGTGTCCTTGATTGACTATCTGCTGCATATCAAAACGTTTTAGCTTTGGCGTATGCCTTGTTTGCGTCATAAATGTTCGTACTTTGCCGATAGTCTCGTTATTCTTAGCCGTCTTGTGATTCCTACAGTGGAATATTCTAACAGTGGAAGGCATCAAAAGCGTATCTGTAGCCACTATAGTCATCCACAAAGAAAGCGACAGAATCAGGAGAAGCCACGATGTCAAATGCTATTGACCGCGTGTTTACAGGAGGTTTGCAGGATCTTACAATGAGAAGATTAAAGGATAAGAGTTAATCGATAGTATCTTAGTAGCCTGCGATTCTCTGATAACTTTGCATTGATTAGTAACGCAGGGAACGAATTACAACGCACAATTACAGATTAGAACACGGAAAGCAGAATCGTAGGTCGTAAAATTAACATGCATAAAACTAAAGTAGTGTGCAACAGTATCGGTAGAGAACAGTGCTCTGCAATGGGTGGTGAGACATTGGGAGTCGTAAAGGAATATGTCTAGTAACCGCGGAGCCAAACCATGACAGTGAAATGACTAGAAAGATAAGGCACCTTCGGCAAGCTTTCTGAAATCATGAATGGTAGTCTAACATCCATCAAGAAAAATAACAGCTGGATTTTACCTACGGAGCAGGAACCTCAAGGCTTACAAAGAGGGTTCAACTTAAATTGAGGACGAGGCAGCGAGTGATGTAAAAGAAAATAATAGGTATAACTTTAAGAGACAGGAAGAGAGCAGAGTTGGTCAGGGAACAAACGGTGATTAAGGTCAACATAGTTGCAATCAAAAAGAAGAAATGTACATGGGCATCCGTAGCGTGGATTAAGGATATCATAGTTACAATACGTAGCGTGTGGACAGGATAACCGCTGGTCCTTAAGTGTAACTGAGTGGATTCCGAGAGACAGCAAACGCGTATAAGGCGGGGACAGAAAATTACGTGGACTGATGCGATTAAGAAGATTGCGGGCATTACGTGGCAGCAGGACGCACATGCCCGGTTCGATGGACGGAATATGGGAGTGCCCTGCAATGGGCGTAGTCAGGTTGACGACGATAGTTGAAGATAATGATCTCATCGTCCGTGCACTTTGCAAAGTTTCTTTCCTGTAGACTTGAAGGGGACGTGGGTTTTCGGGCTCGTTCGGCAGGCGCAGCGAGCGAGAGTGAGCTGCTGTCCAACTTCCGGCGCTGCCAGCGGGTGTGCAACCGCGTGCTGAGCAACACCAGCTTGCTGGGCGTCGTGGTGGGCGTCGGCGAGAACCTGCAGAACGCCACGGCCACCGTAGGCACCGGCATCCGCGGAGGCATCCAGGGCGTCGCCACTGGCGTCCGCCAGGGAACCGCCGCGGTCGTCGAGAACGTCCGTAAGAACATACAGGTGGAGATGCCGTCTTTGGCGTACACGAATGCCCTAAATGACATTACTTAGGTATATTCTTGATCATAACTGTTCCTTCGTCGTTAACGTGCATAGCATCTACGCTGTCATGCTCGACTAATTTTTTTTTGTAGATTGATATGTGACAAGCCTGTTACACGTGTAACCACTGCAGGCGCTGCCACCACTTGGCGACAGCCGCGCAGAAATGTTTAGGAACTTGATTTTTTCAGACATACACGCCGCGAGTAGCCAGGTTGTTTAGCATCTAACACTAGCTCCAGTGATAACGCTGGAATGCTCGATCAGGCGTGTAATTACAAGGCCGATGGACTGCGGGATAACCAATGGTCACTACTGTGATCACCGCTATTGGACTGTAGAGCGTCTATTACGTCTATTTATAACGTTTTATTTCCTAAGCACAAGTTCGCCCATTGAATAGTTTCGTTTTGAACAGCTGGACTGCCGCCAGTTTCACCGTCACGATCACGTCACAATGCACAGAAGAAAAACAAATCCGTATCGAAGCTCTGTCATAAACTTGCATAGAATGGACAGCGGTAGCTCGGATCTAGTCCACTATGGCTTGTATTCTCTGCCATAACCAATCGATGAAATCACTCGAGGCATTTCTTATCTAGCGCTTCTGGCCCATACGACCACACTGTATAATATCAACGTGCTCTTTATGAAACGCTCAGTAGACGTTGCACTAAAGGGTGGATCAATCGGTTTTATGCCGGTTATCACAATCATGCGCAGGGTTCCTCCCTCCCTCCCTCTCCCCTCTTCAAGGGGAGAGGGAGGGAGGACGAAGGTTTATCCCAGCGCTCTCCTCCCTATTAAGTCAATGTATAGGGCAGACTTTACGACCCCCGCCCCATTACCATCTTAGGCGAGTATAGAGGGTGCGTCCGCCTCACACAGTGCACTTTATGATGTTCCTGCTATGCATTGATACTGCTTCTTTGTTCACACGCTGTGCCGAACTCGTTTTGCGCGAATCGGAGTAGTACATCCGTGGGTGTGGCGGGAGGCCGACTGTTTTCTATAGGTTACACACATTTTATGAAATTCAATGAAAATACATTTTTAAAATTAAACTATAACACAGGCAAAATGCTTACGGTACTTTTCTCTTTTTGGATGACTGCGTGTATACCTGCAAATATGCGCAGGCTGTCAGGAACGGGATCCGGCCGAACAGGTACCCGGAAGACGACTACAAGGAGAACAGCCCAGAGCCTCCACCATCCGACGAGCAGTTCTACGTGGTTCCTGCTCCATGACCCCACCGCAAGGAGGCTGAGGCCCAGTCTTCTTTTACACAAGCCAGCTGCACGTCTCGCTCACATTCACTCATACTCTTTGTACTTATAGTCCCGAAATGCTAACCACATCCAGCACAAAACAACCATAAGTATGTGCACACATAATGCGCTTAATATGCCGATATGGTTGATTGGGCGAGTTGGTGATACATGACTGTTTTGAAAGGAGAGCGCACTACTTAGACGCGGACAGAAAGACAGGGACAAGCGCTTGTCCCTGCCTTTCTGTCTGCGTCTAAGCAGTGCGCTCTTATTTTAAAACAATCATGCACTTATAGCCATACTGTAAAATAGTTTCTTCGTTGTCCCTAGCTCCCGCTATTTTCATGTAACGTAATTTACGGTGGTACATTTAAGCAGAAGTCAAGTGTTGGCAATGCCATAGGCGTACGCAGGCTTTGTTAGGGGGAACGAATTCAGTATCACCCAAGCGCCCCCAACTCACACAAAAAATATGGAGCAGAGAAACTTGTCCTTTATTAATGTGCTTCAATGTTAAAAACAGCGAGCATGCTCTCGCAACACCAGTGTGCGGAGGTGTTCAAGTCCACTGGGTGCTGTCACGGGGAAGTTCAGCGGGAACGCTGTAGTGATGGCGCTTGAAAATGCTTCCGCTTGAGACATGTGTCGTCCACATTGTATAAATAAATGTCTTCCACAAGCCGCTATACTATCGATGTTCATTCCACACTCGGTTTTGTGTTCAAGACGGCGTCTACAATGCGCCGGACGAAGTCCCTGGCTCGGTCACACGACCTGTACGCCTGGGTGCAGTTTTGGCCAATCCATCCTTTGCCGATGGCTCCCAAGAAGGAGTCGGGCAGCTCAGCAATGCCACTGCATTGTTGGGAAACAAAAATAGAGAGAGAGAATACATTTAGTAATAATATATGAGTGGCTAGTTGAACGTTTGTAGATATTAAAAAATACACATTATGGTAAGAATTACGCGCTGAATCTTTTCTGCTGGTTACCAGAATGAAGCGTTAGCACTGAGTTTAGTGTAATTCGCTTTTTTAGGGGCAAAGCTCCTTAAGGCGTGGGTCTATCCATCCCTTGTATGCATGTATGCATGTATGCATGTATGCATGCATGCATGTATGTATGTATGTATGATGGTGGTTTTGGGACGTTAAACCCCACAAATCATGTATGTATGCATGCATGCATGTATGTATGTATGTATGTATGTACGTATGTATGTATGTATGCAGTACGTAGCCACCGATGGCAGATACCCGCTCTAGAATAGGCATGGGCCACAGGGGATGCGAGATGGGAGATGGCGGTACTTGAAGTGTTCACTAGATGAACGCACGAACAGACAGATAGATGGATGGACGGAATCACGGACGGACGCATGGACAGACGCGCGGATGATCGTGCGGACGGACGGAAGCACGGACGGGCTCACGGACGCTTCGCCCCACTCATCATAATTCACTCCGTGGATATGCTGCGATTTATTTTTTTTTCCTTGTACTAAGCTACCTTCTGCCATTTTGATAGGGGCCGGGACGACCGATAAAACCAGAGAGAAAGCCTCCGAGATCAAGGGCTGTTTCGAGACTTTCCCGTTCGGGGAAATGCGCATGCGCCGTGGGGAAGAATTGTGGACTGCGGGGAAAAAACACGAAATAATCGGCAAACAGAGAAGCTTGGTTGCAACACTGTTAAACTCAGAGCGGCATGAGGTGATGAATGGGTGAATAGCGCGCCCTTTTGTTTCCGATGGTGTCCAATGCCGCGCGCTTGTATTTCTTACGCTTTTGTTCAATGTTATAGAGTATTTCTTGTTTGATGATGATGATCGTGGTATGATCCACGCCTACCAGCTGGGAGGGATCAAAATATCAAGAAAAAAATTCGGCGGATCCCGCGTACCTTGGCAATCGATGTTATGCGAAGAATGCACATGCTGACCGTGTTGTAATATTTTTTATTGAGCAAAGCAGTTACGAAGTTGCGCTAAATGCACGTGCAAGGACACGCACTGACAAGGGTTAAACAGCCGCATATATACGGCTCAGCACAGTACTGGGCTAACATGTTTGATTGTTTTTCTTTAAATACAAGTTGGCTGAAACACCACTTCGGAAGTTGCGCAAATGCGTTTGTTACCCTCGCTGGTAACTCACAGAATGTAGGCACGTGCCGCGCAAGTGACTTGATTGCGTGCAGAACCACGTGAGGAAGGGAAATAGTTGTGTTTATCCTGCTCGGTGTATGCTTGATATCGCTAACGTTTCGCTGAACACACACCACGATGGCAAAGACATGGGCAAGTTTTTGGCAAATTCTGGCCCGCGCTTGCATTTTGCAGCGTAGAGACAGGCTTATGCATCGGTAAATTCCCTGCGCTGCGGGCTCCCATTGTTGTATAAGAGGGATCGACTGTGCTCCGCTGCCAGGCGGCGCCGGTGAGTACGTTCAGTCAGTTATCCAGCATATATATGACAGCCTGGTGTTTCGTGGCACTGCACCTAACTACGCAGTTTTCATAGTTCAATATAGAAAGAATTCAATACTTTCGAGAGCTTTGGTATATTATTCCGATAAAGTCCGCGCGTGTGACCACGGTATGGTGAAGGCCGCGGGAGGGGCCCTTGCGGATGACGTCACGTGAATACCACTACCGGTAGTTTTTCACTTATGTCATTGCGATTGCCATCTTCGGGTATTGTAGGTGCTAGCATGTCAAGCAGCTGCGCTGACAAAACGCTTGACAGCAGCAGAAGCAAATCTCGCGTCAAGTGACCAAATCGATAAGTGATAATTCACAGAAAAGAAAAATGATTGTGTGGGTGAGATAAATAGCGCACTCACTTCATCATGGCCGCCATGTGTTGAATACTGGCACGATGAGACATCTTCTGCGACGTCACGAGAAGCACAGATTGCCCGTATCAATGGAGGACCATATAATTATTTTTAGGTTTCAACCTTTCAAAACTACGATATGATTATGGGGGGTCGCGGTGGCAGGCTCCCGAAATATCGACAACCCGGGGTTGTTCAACTGGCACCTAAATACGTGCCTCAAGCATGTTCGTCTCCATCAAAAACACGACCAGGATTCGATACCGCGATCTTTGGGTCGACTTCTGAAAGCCATAGCCACAGGGACACCGTAGCGGGTCATAAATAGTGGGGTGCCTTTAACAACTGCTGCCGCTTCGGTCACGTTAACATTCTTTTGTAATCGAAGTAGGCAGGCGTAACGCGCCGGACAAAACGTTCACGACTGGAGGCCCTTGGTTGTCTCCTCCAACGCCGAGAATTTACCACGGTCTCAAACTGAGCTCTGACGTTTAATTTTCACCTGCCACACACAAAAAAAAATTTTAAAAATGCGCCACATCCAGGCGTTAGACATCACCGAGAGAGGAGGTACCCAAACAAGTGCAGCGATATAACAAGGCTTGCAAAGTACGCAACGTACATACGACGCGTTAGTGAATATATAGGGGGAAAAAAAACTTTACCTCATGAATTTGTTGGCGAAGGACGCTTTGAAAGAGCTCATTCCCAACGCGTGCGACACTTGGCAGAAAAACCTCTTGTAACATTCTATCTTCTGCATCTTCACAGCTATTTTCAGCGTCTTGTAAGCCATGAGCTGGAGAAACATTTCCTGCGGAGTTCCGTACAGCGTCCTCGGTATCCGCACTTGTGGCAGAAAAGAATCGGTAGAAGAAACTGAAGGAAAAGAGGCAAATAAATTTTAATAGAACCCGACCATCTGCTATCCTCGTGACATCAGTACTTTCTTCTTTTGTATTTATGCATCTTGCACATGCGTAAACGTTGATACAGTTAATGCGACCTGCCAGATTCCGCAAAAAAAAAGGGAAAATATGTGCCCACGGCAGATGTTATTCGCGACCTCAGATGCGCCGAACGCAATTAATTTGTACCCAGATGTCACCTACAACATAAGCTATGTTCTGTACAAACGGACAAATTATTGTTAATTTATCGTGCTAACTTTTGATAAACTAGTCAAAGTAGGTAATTTTAGGCATCTTTGTAAACATGTGCTTCGTGCAGAGAGAACGCAATTAAAATAAACACTGAATAAGTGACAATGGGGCCGTCCAGCAGGCCCACGAAGCGGCCGCCAGGTACTTCCTGTCGGTCCCTACGTGGGAGACGCCCGCTATACGCGCTAAGCGCGTCCTGCAGGACTGAAATAAAGTTTTTTTCATTCCATTCCAAGTGACAATGCTTTCAACTCACGTGCTTTACACGATACGTAGCAGAGTGGCGTTGCCAAGTAAAGCAGCACTGCCGGCACAACAATCTTGTAGTACGTTGCAAACATGTCGAAAGTCGAACGTCTTCTGTGGCGATGCGCCTAGATGAACGGCAGGCTTTCTTTCACTTCAGCGTTTGCTCCAACAAAACACGTGGCTAAGAAGTGAGGCTGAAACGAACGAAAGTTTGTGGCGTTTCGGGCGAATGTCTTTTTTTTTTTTTGCACTAGGAACACAGTAGTTTATCTTTAGGAAGAAAACAAGTAAAATGATTATTTACCTGTAGAATCGAACGACTTCAAACATAAGGCGGTGTTGAAATGACTGCGGAATACCCCTCGGAGGAAGTCAGAATCGAGAAGCTTTCCTGAGGTGGTAGTACGCACGGCGTTTTGCTGGCGACATAAAATGTGAATCACATAAAAAAAAACGTGCTGTTTTCTGCGAACGACTAGAGGGAACAGTTGAGCCACTCGTTATGACTAGTGGACATCTTTCGTGCCCTTTTCCTCTCTCTTTTCTTTCCTTTTCTTTGATGCTCTTTCAAGACACGTGCGTACTTCAGGGTAGGTACGTGGCTTGCTAGCATGAAAATGCAGACAATAAACAGTTCTGCTTCAGTGTGAACTGAGGGTCATGCTTCAATAAGCTAGCGATCGACAACAGGTTTTCACTTCGACGGTTGCCTCTTTGACTGCAATCACTTCCATTTGTCAAAGCGGAACAAATTAAGAACCCAACAACGGGATGAAGTACGGATGGATTGGTGTGGCTGTACCCTTTAGATCAGGTGGCGGCTAACGCCACCTAGCCGAAACACTTAGGGAACCAACAACGAGATTTATCTTTTTTCTTTAAATAGTGAAGCTGAGGACTGGCACTTCGCAGTGAAGGGTTTAATTTTCACTCGTGCCTTGACTTTAGCCACTAGTCATATAACCTCCTTCTAGTTAAGTCTACCCGCTTAAAGTCTATTTTGCCCTCCATGTCCATAAACCCCAGTGCTTTGAAAAACTCTGCGCCATCAGCCATTTGCAGGACATTATCAAGTGTTCGGCAGTTTCCTCTTCATCTCCACACGCACTGCATACCGTGTCTACCCCTTCGTATTTGACCCGATATGTCTTGGTTCGTATTACTCCCGTCCTGGCCTCAAACAGTAGAGAACTACCCCGAGTATTATCATAGATCCTTTCTTTGGCAATTTTCTTCTTAAAATTTCGATAGATCTGTTGTGCGGACTTCTTAATCATGCCAATTCTCCACATGTCAGTCTCCGTTTCCTCCACCTTCTTTTTAACCGATAGTTCCTTTTGGTTTGGCCCCCTGCTGTTTTTTAAGTATTTACCCGTCAATTTCCTAGTTCGCTTCCTCCATTTTGTATCGACATTCTTCATGTACAAGTAGCTGAAAACCTTCCTAGCCCAACGCTCCTCCCCCATTTCTCTCAACTGCTTCTGATATTTTATCTTGCTGCTGGCTTCCCTGCCCTCAATTGATGTCCATCCTATATCACCTTGTACTCCCTGATTTCGTGTATTCCCGTCAGCTCCTAAAGCAAGCCTACCTATTCCGCGTTGCTTAATTTTTACATACGACTGAGTCAGCGCTATGTATACTATGCCCTTTTAGTTTCGTCGTTGTTCCTATTCGCCATGCCGTCGCAGCCTAGTTCAGTACCCCTCTGTAGTCCATTCGTTATTTTGTACAAGTACGCTAGCCCTGTCGAATTCTCGCAGTATACGAGTATACGGCCGTGATGCTACGTTCCAGGAATAGCTTACTTCACACTTCGCAGTCATGAACAAAAGACAGCAGTGGCTTAGCCAGAAAGTGGTTTGAGGGGTTCAAGCTTCAAACCCGCCTCGAAATTTTCAACTTTTTCTGCGTACAAACCCGCGCACGGGCATGCGCGAAGGATTAACGGGACCCCAAACCTTCCCAAAGACGTTTCTGCTTGCGCGCTTGGATGGCATTCCGCTGTGAAAAGCGCGCCATTTGTTTTGTTTTCGCACTTGATCCAATGGGAGAGAGGAAGGGAACTGTGGAGCACGCTTTTTCACGCGAAAGGCACTGCGCCGTGTTCCCGACCGGGTTGCAGAAATTAGGTGCCTTTTTCTCATCTTCTAACCACTACCACCACCACCACCTTTCAAGAACGAAACCGAAACAAGGTAACGCATATAGTCATATAATCCAAAGTACCTAAACTTTAGCGTTTATTATTACAAAAAAAATATTTAAATTACAGTGTACAATTGTGAAAGTAGTAATAATATAGCTGTGTTTAATGTAGACTAATTTTTAAATATTAACAATGAGAAGCTGCATCGGGTGCGTGCGTATGTGTGATCACCTTGTGTGCGTCTAGTCGTGTGTGGTTTGCTTCTTAGCTGTGTGTGGGATGTGTTTGTCGAGTCGTCGGCTCAGTGGGCGTGAATGTGTGGATTTGCGGGACGCTACGGGCTGCTTGTTCCTGTTCCATTCATTGACTGTGGTCGCATATTGACTCTTAATCAGCTGATGTTTTTTTTTTTTTTCAGTTTTGTGTATTGCGCGAACAGTTGCTGCTTCTGCTTCGTCTTCTTTCCCCCCACCACTTCTAGCATGCCCGCCTAAATGCAGTGGTTGACATGTGTTGTGTATTGCGCTTTTTGCATCTTGTGCCGGAAATGCGACCAGAGAAACTGTTAACTATACTTGCGGTGTCAATGTTCTCCTTACCAGTGTACTCCAACCTGTTCATTCTTCGCGCCGTCTAATATTGGGAAATTTGCCGTACTTTGCCGACTATGCGGGGTGTTTTATTCTCAATTTGATAAATTTCTAGCTGGTGCCGCAAATTCGTGTGTTTTCAGGTTTTGATTTCCTCGTTACACTCAAGCATTGGCCAATGATGTGGTTACAAGTGCATGTATAAATGTAAAATTTGTTACTGAAACTGCGCGAGTGATGAAAACTGATTTTTGTTGAGGCTTGCTTAACCAAGTTTGTGTGTGATATGTTAAACTATGAAATACTTGGCGTATAAGTTTAGCACCTGAGTTTGCATGAAGTTGAAGTTTGTCGTTCTTGCAACGTTATAATGTTTGATTTAGTGCACAAATTTAGCATTTCAGTTTGCTTGAAGATTAAGTAGTTTATTCTTGGAAACTGCATTAGCTGTTCTTTTACTACTATTTTTTATTCGTGTGCTACTGGTGTTTGCAGCTGTCCTAATGTCATGAGCTCGTATGTACTTCAGCGAGGAAACAAAACAAAATGAGACGTCTCTGAAAGCATGCAAATGGGCATTCACATATCGTAAACCATCGACCACTTTGTGGTGGTCATCAGAAGTTAGAATTTTATAAACTTACTGCGGCATTGTAACCATTCGGGTGTAGTCATAAATGCAATTTCTCGCCCGTTGTGGTAATGCATCTTGTGCAACAGACGTAGCTTTGCATTAATAAAATTACTGCTGAAATTTTAAGCAACGTACTAGAAATGCTAACAGAAAGAGTTGCTGAGAGAATGTTTCAGAGTAGCCTTAAAATGAGACTACTGCAAACAATAGTCTTGGAAGTTGAGCAAGTTATTGTCGTTCATGAGTACTGGAGTAATAATTGCTTGTGCCATGTATTTCACTATCGATCTCTACTTTGTTCTTAGTGTTGCACTAAACCCACTGTGTATTTGATGCTAGCTTTGCCAGTGTTGCACTAAATTCACACCCTTGCCATTCGCTTCTGATAGTACAGTCACAGGATTTTAATGAGCAAAGGAATGCCACACTCAGCTAGAAAGTCTAGTCTAGTGAATGTAGACTGACTAGCCCTTGAAAGATGGAAACAAAAGATGGCGCATACTAGACAAGCATTCCCCTTTATTTAGTATGCCAACAGATCATTTTAAAACAAGAGTTCAGTTGACTCTTCTCTCAGGCACACTATTTTATTTATCTCCTTGATGCAGAAATGAAGGTCGCTGCATGGCTGTGTCAGTATTGTGACTACCCGTGCCCTACCAAGCATCACCTGGTTCTTCACGAGGCACGTCATTCAGATGAGCACAGAGACAGGTAACGGAAGATCTTGGCGCCATTTCAATGACATGAACTTGGGAAGAGGAGATAGCGTGGCTGCTACTAATCCAAATTTTATTGACAATTTACAAAGCTTGCAAACATGGCAACTGTGTGTCTATGCCTGGTATTAAGGTATGGGTTTCTTTGGGCATAGAGCGAAGTCAGAAACAGATGTTTGTTATGTTGGTCACATTTCTTAGTTCAATGCTACTTGTGTTTAAACGAATTCAGGGGATGCTATTCTATTGGAGACCTTGTTCACAAGCTCTAATGTTGTTCTTTTTGTTTTTTGCCCCGCCGCGGTGGTCTAGTAGCTAAGGTACTCGGGTGCTGACCAGCTGGTCGCGGGATCAAATCCCGGCTGGGGCGGCTGCATTTCCGATTGAGGCGGAAATGTTGTAGGCCGTGTGCTAAGATCTGGGTGCACGTTAAAGAACCCCAGGTGGTCGAAATTTCCGGAGCCCTCCACTACGGCGTCACTCATAATCATATGGTGGTTTTGAGACGTTAAACCCCACATATCAATCAATGTGCTTTTTGTTTGTTTGTTGAAGACCTCTTTTTTTTTACTTTCCCTGATATTTAAGTGTTCCTTTTGATATTCTAAGGCCATTATTTTTAAATCAGTCTTTTTGCAAGAAGGTGACAGAAAGAACAATCTCGCCTATGTTCTTTGATACCTCCTGTATGGTATTTGAAAATCCGTGCAACTAGGCATCTTGTAAGTAAGTGAAACCTTGCCTACTCACCCTGTGTGCTTGATTGATAGCAGATTAGAAAAGGTGATCAAAAGTATTTGGCTACACAGCATTCCATAAAATATTTTCGCAGTGAGAGCATTTCACTGTTGCAAGTTTTTTCTGCTCCGCATATGACACCTCGTACCTCTGTGTCTACAATAATTGTCCAATTACTGTGTAATGTCACTGTTTTCAATTGTATAAAATTCCGCAGATAGGGAAAGTGAATGAAATTGGTCTGCTTCTTTATGTTGGCAAGGAAGAATTAGTCCGTGTTTCATAATTATATCTGTCCACATTTATTAACTTGCAAACTGTATGCTTGTTTACAATGCGTGACAGGAACTTCCCTTTTGCTGATCCCCATGCAGCGCAGCTGTATCATTTTGCGTAAGTCTGCCTGCCATGAACTCAACTTTATCTGCAGTATAAATATTCCTTGCGTGTGTGTGTTTCTACTTGTCTTGTCACCTGTTGCCCCATTCATAAACCCCCGTCATGAAAGTCTCAACGAGTACAGATAAATAACGTCACTGCTTTCCTTTTCATGTGTGCAGAATCGACAGACAACTCGCGTGGCGTCATTCGGGCATGGTGGTTCGCTGGAACCCGGAGCGCTCGTTTCGGTGCACTTTGTGCGGCAGGGGCTTCAACCAGAAGATGAACCTTGCGCGTCACATGCAGCGGCACACTGGCGAAAAGCCACACCAGTGCCATCTGTGCTCCAAGCGCTTCAACCAGAAATGCAACCTCGAGCGACATATACGCAGCCACACAGGTGAACGTCCTTTCCACTGCACCTTCTGCCCCAAGAGCTTCAACTCCAAGTCCAACCTAAATCGTCACGTAGCGTGCCATGAGGTTTGTACCCCCAAAATGACTGTCGTTGGAAATGCGACAGAGATGGTTATCGTCCCCGACTTCAATGTTTGAAACCACGAGCAACGAAGAAGTTGACAAGTGAATCTGCTGTTTTCTCCTGATAATGCGATTGAGTTTGTACAGACGTCACATTCATTTTTAAACCATGCAAATGGATTTCAGTACATGCAGTGCCATCGAGTGATTCCTGTTGGCATTACTGGTATGATTGCGTAGGTTCACATCATCTAGTCAAAGGTCTTGCAGCAAGTGTACATAATAAGCCAACCAATAATTTCACTGGTTACCACAAGAGTATTTTGGAGGTGTTGTAGACCACACATTTGCTCACTGTTATAAATATCTGCTTCTCCCCAAAAGTTCCCAAGCCATGACAAGAAAACTACAGTTGAGTTTTCACTGTACAGTATGGTTTGTCTCACTACCACACATTTTGGGTAGCAAAAAGGTGTTACCATCCTTGCATAGAATCCCCATGATGCGTGTTTCTCATGTGAGCCCTGCCAAGTGACTTGCAGCAGCTCTTGTCGGGTCTGCGGGCGCACAAGTCGCTGTCTAGGAACTACTTGAGGAGGCTGTACATTTCATGTGATGTTGTGCGTTCCAAGTTTATGTGGCCAGTAGGCTAATGCTACTAGTGAGATCTGGAGTGTCACTTGTTCACATTGATCATTGTGTGGAGGACTAAGACTGTCTAGTTGCCGTATTCAAGGAGTTGCTTGAAATCTGTGGAATAGCATTCATAGCAAGCTTATTGCAAGCTGGCAAGTGCGCCCAGCAAGGTGAGGACTTTGTTGATCAAACCAGCAACTACAGGCACGAAAAAGAGTTTCAGACATGAGAATTCATAGTCGGTATTTGACTGAAAACAAATTTGCTTTATTTAGTCTGGAACGACTGGCCACATATCTGGATCTTACAGTAGTATGCTCCTTACCACAGCTCATCTGCTAAGCTGAGACAAGCAAGACGTCCAAAAAATTTCGAAGCTGCAAGGCTATAATATATGATGCATTGCATTACTTGTGACAATGCTCAGGAGCTGGGATATGAAGTTAAAATGTTCTCCCATAACTTCTGTTTAACTCTGTTGCAAGTGTGCATGAATTATCAGAGTTTGTACTTATAACAACTTCATGAGAGTTTGTTCAGTCACTTCCATTGAATTTGTCTTTCTTTTTGTTTTTACGACTTTTTGTTCTCATGTAATATCATAAACTATGTAGAGCATTATATTTTATATGAGTTTAGAAGCTCTGTTCGAAGTAAAAACAGAGTCAAAGTGATACAAGCTGGTCATTTTTTGTCAAGTATGTTAAAAATACGAAGCTGTAGCTTCATAGTTTTTCATTAAGCACAGGCCAAATGAGGTTTGTTGCTTTTGCCTTTAATTTCTATTTTGGCAGGGTTTTGTATGGACATGCAGTTTGATGCTCAGCCCTAGCTGTATACTTGCGAAAGTTTCATGAACATTGTTGCTTTGTTGCACTACTTTTGTCAAGGGAAATTCTAAAGAGAACAAGCGCCCACGACATTCTCCAAAGCACTTCGTACCACTGCAATATAGCCTGTTCTAAAAAATTTAGAATTGTATGTCCTACAACAAAGTCAAAGTTAGCAAGTATAAATTAATATTCTCTGCATGTTTATTGGTATTTTTATAACCTGCTCACTATTCTTACATGATCTTGAAATCTGTTAGTAACTGCATTTATCTACATAAATTTTTTTCGCAGAATCAGTGCAAAATTGCCTTGCCTGACAGTCTTGAGTGCAATTCTTTCATTGAAACTTGTTGGCACAAAAGTGCTGTATCAAGTTCACACATTTTATGGGCTGAGTTGTGGTAGCACTGTCTATAAGCTTGTACATATTTTGAAGCACTCAGTAAATTGGTGCTTTGCTAACGTTCATGTGTATTCTGTTTTGGGTACAGTTCTTTGTTATGAAGAGCGTCCTTGTTCTGGAATTTATTTGTTGTTTCTAATTATTTGAGTTTATTTCAGTTCATAATGTAACACAAGGTTGTGATATGTGGTCTTCAAGGCTATAGCTTTCATACAGCATACTGGTCAAGAGTATAGTCAAATTTTGTTTGCATTTTGTTCATTTATTGTAACAAAAATGTCTTATACTGCATTTTTGTTATTTATAGCAACTTTGCTTAGTTGTATTTTATTTGTTTCTGTCTGGGGTTTTTTTTTCCATTTTCATATTTATTGATGTTGTTCTCATTACTGACATGTTCAGAATTTTTCCTTAGAGTTGAGAGTAGCTGTCATGTTTTTCCGCTTTTTGTTGTTGTTTGTTGTTACCGAGGTTGCATTGAACTTTCTGGTAAAAATTTCTAGTAACCCTTGTGCCACATAGGATTTATGTGTTAATTACTGGTTGAGAACCAATTGTATTTGGCATTAGTCTATTTTTTTTTTTTGAGAACTAGTGCATGTGTGCGTACGTGCTTGCTGAAAAGTAATTGCTAGCACACTGCTTAAGCGTTCCTTTTTTTTTTTTCAGCACACCATTGTATGAATTAATACATATACAACATTTATATTTTTCACTGTGCAATTGCTTTGAAATTTGTCAAAAGAATAAATGTATTTGTGGTGGCCCAGTTTGCTTATGTGTTGCTAATCGAACCAGAGTTGCTCTTTATTAAAAGGCAGAAATTTTGGTTGCATTGCGTGTGATTGACATGCTATTCTCTGTAGAGACCAAGGATGAGATTAGATCAAATAACTTTATCGAGTACCCTGCGAATTGGTGAAATATAGGCCTGGATCTCTGCTATAGGCAAAAACATCAAAATAATTTTAAACAAACTAAATAAAGGAGGTTTTCTTGAGAAAAAAGGAAAAAAGTGATCGGTAGTAGGAAATGTCTGAAGCCTTCTTGCTACATTGCATACGACTTTGAGAAAAGTATGACAAATATTTTCAGTTGAATTAGACAATGTATTGCATAACATATTACAGATGAACCACAATTATCACAGCAGGAGTGATTATATTGTTAGCCAGTGTTTGAGAAGGTAGCTGATGAGAACTCTGTAAGCAACGCTAAAATTTGCACAGGTAAAGTACTAGACTCCACATGGTACCGCTTCTTCTGAATTTCCTGTAATAAGTGGAAACTTGCATCCAGTATCTGGATTTAACAGAACGAGTGGATATTATGCAAACGAGGAAAAGCGCCAGCTCAGGTGCGCTAGATGAGCTCTCAAGATTAATTTGTTTCCAAGCCACAAAAAGTAACTCGCAGCCTTGCAGAGAGTCTGAAACTAGACTATGCAAAACCACGGCATAGTTAAAACCTACCTTCGCCGAAAATCGAAGCTGATTTCGGTTTCTCGAATGCTCGGAAGCAATCTTTTCAATCCGGTCAAAGCCGCGAAGTTAGCCAAGTTACCGGCAAACATGGCGGCAAAGTTTGTTGCACGGATGTGGTTTGTTGTCGGATTGATGCCTGATTGAAGTGGGCAGAAAAAAAAAAGTGCGTGGCGAGAGTCGTTTAACTTCCCCGGACTAACAATTAACTTCCTCAATATGGAAAGCACGCCACCGACTGTTCGACGTGGCCTTGTGCCTCTTCAAGAGTACCTGTTGCAGGGTAGTATTATGGACGGCGCCTGCGAAGTGCTTCTCCACAGGCTTCGAGGACTCTGTGACAACTCGGATTCGCCGATCGAATCGTTTCACGACTACGAAATGGTCTTTCAGATAAGTCAGTGCCCTCTTGGTTTTGCATGTGTAAAAACACGACAAATATTTTGGAACGCCGCGCCGCTTTGAGTGGCAACTATGGACCGAAACTCCGAAAAACTGCATGTCCCACGGTGCACTTCCTATTGCGATCGTGCTCGATAGAACTCGAACTTCATGGCCGCGATTAATTCAGTCACACAAGCAGCGGCTAGGGGGCAATCGCAGTCGAGAAATTAGATTCAGAACGGCCTTAGTTGGGTAGAAAGGAAATGGTCATGTCACAATAATGCAAGCAGTTCTCGAAAAAGAGTGGCACTTGGTTTCGCCTTTTTCCGATAACTGCTTGCGCTGTACACCTTGTTTTATCCCGTAAAATGAGATCGTACCTGCTAAATGCTTCTCGATTGTGTTTTCTTAGCGTGTGGGAACGTATCTAAAATCTGTTAATTCTATACACGCGATTAGTATAATCGCAAAGGAGAGGACAACTGTGCTCGAAATTGCGGGTGGTTGTCCTATAATCAATGCAGTTATATGATGCGCCGACTTCATAATCTTCGCAGGAGGTCCTACGGGAACACCACTGTCCGTGAGAGCAAGACAGTCACTCGATAGTCCCCAGATGCCATGGTAGGCATGGCAACTTTGTCTACGGTTTCTTTAGCGGACTAGTTCCTTTCTTTGTATCTCGCAAAATGACTGAGCGAGAAAACAAACTCACTCCTCATTTTATTCGCGACGAGGTCAACCAACCGTCAGTACAATGCCTCTTGCACGTTTGGCATGCCAGATTCTAAACGAAGAGAACGGAAGACCCTGAACAGCGCGTGGAAACGCACATTTTTCTTTCCAGGCACCTTCGCTACCTGGGGCAACCAGAAGTTGGCGACAAAAGCAGGCACACCGTTGTGAGAAGCTGTATAGATGTCAGTACATCTAACAATGTTGTGAACTTTCTCAATGAGATGGGCTTCCGGTAAGCTGCCATTTTTATTTGTAATTACAACGGCATATATACAGACACAAAAGGGGGAAAAGCTGGTGTAAGTGATAGCCTGTGCTGCTCCACTGAAAAGTAGGGCTGCACAATCTACCACTTAAGCAATGTTATATCCAAATGCATGTCCTCCTAAGTAAGCAAATTAGTAGTAAGATTTAATTGGCAAGAATTAATAGTAGAGCTTGTATTCCAACACAGGACACTTCTACTTTTGGTACAATTCTATTGATCCACTTGTTCTTTTTTTTTTTCAGGTTAGATTTTGAATTTGTATTGAAAGGGCACATGTTCCAAAAGGGACGCATGAAGGTCATCGTTGCCAAGGTCTTTCGGGTAAGATATACCAGTAGAATACGATTGCTGTTAGCAGAGAAGTTTCTGCTTTCAGCTTGTTGTTATTTTTTCTTAATCACCTATCAATTTTTTTAATGTGGAACAAGCATTGAGCACTTATATCGGAGGCAATAATATTAAAGTTATGTAGAGCACCACTATAAAAAGGAGCACACAGTCTGCATTTTACACTATTAAATGGCTTTTCTTCTATTGGTGAAATGGAAACGTGAATGACTCATAATGTTGAAAATGCCATAGCAACATCTGTGGCCAATTAGGGGTCCACAGAAGTTGGCTGTACACTAATTTGGTAAGTTGAGACAATTGAAACACTTTTCGAAGTACCCATGGAATTAATTCACTGGAAAAGCGTATTGCCTCAAAAAATCAACGCCGCAAAAATTTTAAGAATCTGTCCAGTAGGAGTGAAATTACAAAAATTTGTCACACGCTGCAATTGCATTCTCTCTTCTATCGTTTCGACAAAAGCACTGAAAGCTAAGCAGGGAGGGATGGGAGGGGCAAACCAAAAATGTCACACGCGCCTCCCGCCCTTGAGCACTTTTTTTTCTTCGAATGCGCGGGTGTTTCAGTGTGATTGCGCGAGCACGCGTGGACAAGTAGCGGCCTCCCGCGGTGATCTCTCTAACGACCGAGCGCGCTATGTTCAAATCAGCCAATGGCTGATAGATGGGCTTACTACGAGTGATTTTCGGACTTATTCCGTGATTTTTTTAGAGAAGAGAAAGCAATTTTTAGCTGACTTTGATAATTTACTGTGAATTCCATGCCACATGCTGCGCTATAACATTTGGCTCGCGTGTTGTCGGGAGCCTCTACTACCGATCAGTAACGTTTTCTGACAATGCTCAAAAAGTGTTGCAGGGCCCCTTTTAGTTCATTATCATTTCTCCATGTTGCCACCGTCGAAAAGTGGGTGCTGTGGCAAAGATTCAAACCCACATCTTTACACTACGCTGCAGGATATCATAGCCTGCATTTTGCCAGGAATGGTAACGACAGATTACCAAACCGCTCTTCGAGTGTCAATACGCGCAAGCACACAGTAGCAAGCTATGTTCGAGCTCTTATTTGAACAGGTATTGTTTGGAATAAAAGTTTTTCATGAATGTGACAGTTAGGCAGGCACTTCAGTGTCTGTCGTGCAGTTGCTATTGCTGCATGCTTAATGTCGTCATTCTCACTGTTTTGCCCACAGCTTGTTCAGCAAGGAAACCCCGAGAGCATTGAGCCGGTCTCGAACTCCCACATCATTGAGCTAAGTGTTATAGCCCCTGCAGGGCAGGTGAGAAGACTACACTTTTGTCTTACCATGTATATTCGTGTCTTCATTGCAGTTAACTGTATTGTTGTCGATTTGCACTTCTTTTTGATGGATTAAAACTTGAATTGTGTAGCTTTCATACCTAGAGGTGCCAAAGGTAATGCTATAAATAGAAACGGGTCACACAGTATTTGTAGCTGTTTCTGTAGATATATGCATTGATGTTGCTGTCTTCTGTACTGTCGAATTACTGCTAGCATGATGAAAAGCTGGGTACTAATTTACTTGTATATACGGCTTATTTCTGTGAGTACCTCACAAGTATTGCGTGACATAGAGTTTCCTACAATACTTACTAGAAGGAACTCTGGCGCTAGTGTCTATGGGAGCTGCAATGCACGGTGCTTCAGCGAGCGTGGGAACGATGGGTAGTACACAAATTTGCCTAGTCTTCCGTTCTTCTGGCTTCGTTGGCTTCGTGTGACCTGGAGCCGCTCTGTCACGAAAGGAGAATCAGCAAATGTTCAGCAGTTGCATTTCGCCACCTTAACCTTTTAGGCCCACCAATTCGAATGGGCTCGCGAGGTTCACAAGGGTCAGTTTTTTTATATGAAACGAAACCAGAACATGGAAATAAACAAAGCCACAAGCGTGTTCAAAGCTCGCAAGCACGAAGACTAAGAAAGTTTGTGTGCTACCCATCATTTCCATGGTAACTGAACGATCGATGCAGCAGTCCCTTCTGGTTAACTTTAGGAAAATCTATGCTGGATAGACAAGGAGAGCAGGAAGGTGGGTCTTAAAATTAATCTGCAGAAAATGAAAGTAATGTAAAAAATGTAGAAAACGAGAAATGTAGAAAACGAAAGTAATTACGAAGTTAGACAAGGAGAGCAGAAAGGTGGGTCTTAAAATTAATCTGCAGAAAACGAAAGTAATGTACAACAACCTCGGAAAGGAGCAGCGCTTTGCGATAGGTAATAGTGCACTTGAAGTTGTAAAAGACTATGTCTACTTAGGGCAGGTAATAACTGCAGAGCCTAACCACGAGGTTGAAGTAACTAGACGAATAAGAATGGGGTGGAGCACATTCGGCAGGCACTCTCAAATTATGACAAGTAGATTGCCACTGTCCCTCAAGAGGAAGGTATATAACAGCTGTATCTTGCCGATACTTAGCTACGGAGCAGAAACCTGGAGACTCACAAAGAGGGTTCAACTTAAATTGAGGACGACGCAGCGAGCAATGGAAAGAAAAATGGTAGGTGTAACCTTAAGAGACAAGAAGAGAGCAGAGTGGATTAGGGGACAAACGGGAGTTAAGGATATCATAGCTGCAATAAAGAAGAGGAAATGGACATGGGCCGGGCATGTAGCACGTAGACAGGATAACCGCTGGTCATTAAGGGTCACCAACTGGATTCCCAGAGAAGGGAAGCGGGGTAGGGGGAGACAGAAGGTTAGGTGGGCAGATGAGATTAAGAAGTTTGCGGGTATAAATTGGCAACAGCAAGCACAGGACCGGGTTAACTGGCGGAACATGGGAGAGGCCTTTGTCCTGCAGTGGACGTAGACAGGCTGATGATGATGATGATGATGATGCTGGATAGAACTTTATGGTAAAGTTATGGGTATTTACAGCTCCATAATTAGGAACTTGATCACCTTGCCACTTATCTTTAGGGAATCACGATGTCTTATTTTTGTCTTGTCATATGTAGCATTTACAAGTATTTATAGTGTGATTTCAAAAAAATAATTTTCTCTTGATAGTACAATGCTTGTCTATATTATTTTTTTCATAATTGTTGTTTTTGCACTACAGTTGGTAGTGAGTATTGCTAAAACAGACCTGGCACACCATTTTTTTTATGTACATTCACGTACCATATGTACGTCTAAGCAGCTACAGCAATGTTCCTATGGCCTCCGATATATTTTCAATCTGCCACCATAATACAGTTAGAAATTTTTCTCGGCTAGCTTCTTTCTGTGGACCAGCAAAAGCCATATATCTATTTCTGACCTGGTGGGGTTTAGAATAAACATTTTCCTTTGTCACACACAGCAGATTATTGCTCACACTGTCTTGCCAGCAGACTTTTATTACGTATAGTTACTTCTTGCAGGAGTCATTGGGCGACGAGATGAAGGCCTTTGCAGAACAGCTGAAACCGTATCCTTTGATTTGAATGTGATCATGTTGGGCTTGTTTGGCTCCCGCTCTCCTAAAAGACACTAGAGCAACAAGTTAATCGAAATTTGCATGTGCTCTACTGTAATAAAAAACGTGAGTGCTGTCAGTTTTGTTAAACTATGAGTGTAACAGCAGCAGCTCATAAATTGTTTGAATTTCGATAGGAAAGTCATTGTGCGAGGTGTTATCTTGAATTGGCTGACAGACAGACACTGACAGCGCCTTGACTTGCATTCATTCAGTGAGCATCTCCCTTCAAAACATTGGAAGCACAATTAGTTTCCGTAAGCGCAAAATAGTGTACCGACTTGATAACATAAGCTGCTTGTGTTTGTGCATGTTCAACTTGCTGAGTCACTGTAATTTTCTCCCACAATGGTGACTTAAACTCTACAGTGTCGAACGCAAATGATGTAACAGCTTTGCTTCTTAATTGCAGACCAATGAAAACTCTTTAGGTGATAAGAATTAATCAGAAGCTCTTCCCCTCTAGCCTATCAAGAATTACAATCATCACACGTGACCTAGGTTAGAAATTTAAGTCATCTTTTATAACCAACAGTAACTGCATCTCATTATACTGCTCACTAATTTGGTTTTGTTAATCAGAGAATATGGTATTTCTATAGCTTGATTGTTATAACTTCATTAATGGGAATATTTAATTGCCACCAAGGGTCTTGACTGTGAAGTTTAGCACTCAGTGGAAAAGGAAAGTGAAATTAGAGCACTGTTTTCTGTTGTCACTTTCCTGACTGATTGCTCAGTCTTGTGGAGCTGGAGAAGATTGACCACACCAGACTTCAGCATATTTAATCTTGGTGATGACTGAGGCCCGCAGCTATTTTCATTACCCTGTACATAAACTTTCATGCGCATAATAAACTCTTTTTCACATTGTTTGCTGAGCTCGACTCTCTACGACGTCTTCTATTAGTATTTGTTGGCCTCCAGGCCTGAATTTCGAACGTTAAGCGTCATAGAAATGGTTATTGCAGCAGTCATGGCAGAAAACAGCATATTATACGCACAAATATGCGCTTAAACTATGGCCTAGTTGAGAATCGTAAGTAAGCATTTGTGGTCCATAGCTGTCACAAAATGTCTTTGCCTCATCAGCCCAAGTGAAGTTTGAAAGTGAAGAAGTGACTGTGTTGCAGCATGCCCAGCTCCAGCTATTTATTTTTGTCTGCCTGCTCAAGCAGCGGAAAAATCTACATTGGTTGGTGACCTGCACTTGTGAACATAGACTTCCAGAATTGAAGCACATTTCTTTCTCCTTTAGTAGTACAGGCAGCGCAATCACCTTGCATTAAATTTTGAAGAAAAAACAATATCGAAACAAGGCAGCTCTCGTTGCAGTTTTCAATGCATATCATGGCAAAGGGGTACTTTTACATCACAAGTTCCCCGAAGTGTTAGTAACTTTAGCTCGTTTCTTGCAAACATCTGCTAGGTATGCATTTCCCATCAACCAGATATATTTGCTGCACATGTAACAGGCAATTTCATGTTCCCCTTGTTATGATATATACGCTACATATTTAATGGGCTATTCCACAACATATACACTTAGTAAACAATGACAGAACAGACCCGAACATAACCTCAAAACCGGTGAATTCGCCACAGGGAGAAAATTATCAGTGAACTTAACCACCTTCAATGCCTAAAAAAGCAAAGTTTTGGTAATGTGGGAGAGCTTTTTTATACTGTCTCAAGACAGAGTACTCCAATATTTCGCAATATACAACTGTTATTGCCAACACTGCTGTCCACCTTTGTCAGTATTTCAGCACCACCAACAAGCAGCATGGTCTACAAGTAATGTACCTAAGAAATTTCGCTCACAGCACGCACGTGTCAAGCCAATACTGCACAATGCCGCAGACAGTGCTCTGGTTAATAATACAGGGTCACATATGTCAACAAATTAAAAATATGTAATGACAGCCTCTTGCTAAAAATAGGGGTACTTTAAACATTATTCACTTGGTAGGCCTCTGCTGTTACAGTTGCTCTGCTTGGACTCATATTAGGAATGTAGTATGCAATTGTAGTATAATGAGTAAATGAAACATACTTCAGTGCTCCTTAATTCACATACTACATGAATCAGAGGTGGGAAGAGTGCAAGCATTACCAGACTGATTTACTGACTCGAGCTCTTAAGAAAGTGCACTTCACTGCAGTGTTTGTGCTGCCAAACTGAAGTCTGCAATGAGCTCAAGGTTTCAGTTAGGGCGGCGAGACACTTTCAGTATGCAACATGCTGCTTCACCCAGTAGCAGCAAGTTGCCATATTTCATGCAAGTACCCCTCAACTTTGTTCATGGTAGAAAAAAAAAAAAAAGACTGGCTCGGTTTATGAAGTTTGAAGTGACGCCGACAGAAAATTCGGAGCCCTTCCCCTTATCTCCCCCCCCCCCAAAAAATGAGGGCAAGCGAATATTGTGTGTGCTTGACTTCCTGCTTTTTATGGTATTGCACAATGCCAGTTCTTCAAGGGCTTTTTTTCCCCGCACCAGAACTTGGACCATCGTCCATGTGCTTAGCCGTGTGAAATTTCAATTTCTACAGGCAACAACCGTCATGCATTTGTATACAGGCAGCAATGAAAAATGTGGCCCATCAGGCTATAATCGCACGTCCATATTTTACAAGCCTTTCGTTCGTTGGCAATTAGCTTCGGCTTCTCTTGCACAATCATCATGGCTGGCTCAGTGACAAGATACCCATTCTTGTGTCCACTCTCCTCGACAGGGGCATAGCCAGAAAAATTTTTCGGGAGAGGTTCAGACTGACCCAACCAAAGGGGGGGGGGCAGACATCAGCTTTCCTCTGTGACGTGACTATCGACGGTAGTCATGAGATTCCCCTCCCCCCTTTTCCCCTTGTGTATGCTTGTAAAAAGAGTAAGTAAAAGTAAAGTAATCGTAGCAAAATACAGCAAACTGCGGGTGATTAATTGATTGATTTATTGATTGACGTGTGAGGTTTAACGTCCCAAAACCACCATATGATTGTGAGAGAACCCCACTAGAGGGCTCCGGAAATTTCGGCCAGCTAAGGTTGTTCAACGTTCACCCAGATCTGAGCACACGGGCCTACACAATCATTGCCTCCATCGAAAATGCAGCCGCTGCTGCCGGGATTCAATCCTGTGACCTCCAGGTCAACAGCCGATTACCTAGCCACTAGACTTCCACGGTGGGTGTAAACGACAAGTATATGACCGTTTGTGGAGCAATGCCCTCTCGTCGCACCATCGAATGGACTAGTCTTCAAAAAGGCGTCATTGGGATAACCCGCCCGATCGGAGAAAACCTCCTTAATTGTTAATCTCTGTTAAGTGTAGATGGTGTAGTCCTCGTCGTGGCGAAGTGCGTTCACAAGTCAAGGACAGCTCTGCTTACAAACAGGAACGAAAGGTATACACAGCATGTTTTTATAGTCATATTTACATTTCGGTAGTGCTTACTTTGCCTAGCAAATAATTTCTTACTGTAGATGTTTGCGACTGCATGCATATGGGAATTTTTATGTTAAGCTCTATATGTCACGCAGTCCTGGCGCAGTGATAGCTTTTTATCAGCATTTTTTAACTTTGCTGCGGGCATCCAAGGATGCTTGCTATACACAATGAGTAACTTTTTTGTAACTTATGCTGCACGTTAACAACATTATTACGCACGCATTATTTTTTGGACAGACTTTCTCGCACCTTAGTTGACATTAGAGTTGCACTGTGACTTTTGATAGCAATGAAGTACTCCAATCGTAGTTGTTTTATCATGCAATCTGCAAGGGCAAGGTAATATTTGTTGAGAAATGTTCAGTTGGTCTCCATCGAAAATGCACCCGAAACGAAACGATAGGTCCCTTCGATTTATTTGCACTGCCTAAACTGGTTTACGTGGTGCCGCACTTGACCGTTCATTTTTGTAGAGCAAGCTGGCGACCTTTGAACTGAACCATTTGTTTAAAAATATGCAGGAATCGTGTACGACCAGTTCATACAAAACCCTGCAGTGAGTTCGGATGTGGTGCAGCTTGAGTACAAGCAGTGGCGCTGTTGCAGCCACGGTAGCAGACGAATTATGTGTATTTGTAAGCGGCGTTCTCACAAGGTTGACGCAAAGGTCCCTAGATAAAACAAGCTTCTTAGTTGACGCCAATACTGAATGAAGACGTGAACCACGTAAATGGGAATTCGGCGACTCCGTCAGCTTTTTCATATCCACACGTCAGCCGCCTTTGCATCATATATGGCGTTTTTAGGCCCCATGCAGCCATCTTTTGCTAGTAAACTGGCTTTGCTGTATTCCTGCTCCTGTCTGGCTCCAAGGAATCACTTCTGCACTCACGCTGTTGAGAAAAATCTAAGGTTTGTTCGACGCAACTGTGTACGGTCGACTTGGCAATGTCGAACCGTTCGGCCAAGGGGCTGTCCACCCAAGTAGCACAAAACTACCAAACACGTTTTCTAAGCACTGACCAATCGTCGCCCAGTTGTCACGTTAGGAAAAAGCAACGGCTCCTTTATAGAGGAGGCGTTGGGAAAAATTAAAGTACTGGCTCACGACTTCTTCGCGAACCCTCGAGATTCTGCTGCGTTGCAACCTATCAATGGCATCGTAACAACTGCGACGATGCATCGCCGAACTCTTATCAGTTCTATAAAACTTTGCTCAATAGCTGCACATATTGTGACAAAATCTATGGCTTTTTGGATGAAACTGCCAGCTTGCATACCAACGCTTTCACACGCAAGTACACTACGAACTAGTGAGAAACACGGCGCTGCCGGCACGCTATCGGCGGTATACACTGGATGCTCTACCTGCACTTTGGTGTTCATTTGAATGTCGAGCTAGTGTAGCGCTACGTGAGCACTCGCTGAACTGGTACTGCATGAGTTCAGCTCTAGCTGCACTGTCATCTTAACTGCCTGGAAGTGGTTCACGCAGGGCAAGGCAAACCGAACGGACCTTATAGCTACTCACATAGAAGTAGCTTGTACTAGAACATGTTTATTTATTTTGTTCGTAGCTTTCGTCGCTCTGCCTCCTGAAAGGATAGCGTTGTGGCAAAGTGTCTTCCGTTGTTTGCAAGCTTGCCGCTATCATTTCCCTTTACGTCAAAAGATTCAGAGCTGTACAGAATATTTCACTGCACAGCTTAGATATGCCATGTATACACTGTTATAATCAATATGTGCATTCATGTTTGCAGCAGTTACGCCGGCACGAACAGAAACAAACTCGTACCACAGAAAATCTTGAGTGATTGGTTCACTAGTGATGAAGGAATGAACTCCGGTTTCGTTTAGAGCATAGTTCACCATAATCGATTTCTCAGACGAGTGAACTCCGACAAGAACTGCCAGCGTATGACACAAGAGTTTACTTACGCTTTACTGTGTACCATCCATGCCTTTCGATTGTCTGTTTCGGGCATTCTGATTTCAGTCGCTGGAATTTCACTGCTGGCATCAACCTCTTCGCATTCATTCATGTTTGTGGTATGGGATCACAATGCAACAGAAACTACCAGCGTTTCGTAGGGGCGCAATCACAAACATGAGACGTTTCACGAGCAGACTAAGATACTGGACGAGCGCGACCTTACCAGCACCTGAAAGGAGGTGGAGAAAATTTATACCCGCGAGTCTTTCCGCCGGGAGATAAACGAGCGCTAGTATTTAAGATGGAACTTAACCAGCCGATATGTAACGTCACTAAGGTTCTCGTTTCTTGCATTCTGTGTCACTGCCCAAATTTTGCTGAGCAAGTTGCTTCCTAGCAATGCTAAGTGACCCCATTGAAATACGCTGCCTACACATACTGGTGGGTAGTTTGTTTTCTGTGTCAATCAGCGCCCTTCTATGAGAGTGGATAGCCGCACCTAAACGCTGTGAGGTAACGTTTGATGATTATTTTTCTAAAGGCGACGCTGCTCCCAGTGCACACTTGACAACCGGCGAAAAAGCTACAGCAGCCAAAGAAACTTCCCAGCTGTAGTCCTGCACTGCCTGAATGTTACTCGTGTGCCGAAAGAACTTCTGAAAACCGATGGGAGCATGACGAATGCACGGAAACCACAATTCCTCACAACGTCATTGGTCTTCACCTGTTTAATAGGTCAAGGCACCAGGAGTTACAGCGCGACGAGACTAGAGGACGTTTGCTACAGACGTCGTGAAAACCAGGCGCTCACTACAGCGTTTCCTCAGTTAGTCAGCGGAAACTGCAGTTCTAACCTCACTGGCAAGAAATCTTTTCCTGGCTGTTGGTGCATTTCAAAGATCAAAAGGGAGCAAGACGTGTGCCTTTTGGAAAAAAAAGTCAAGGCAAAGGGACTCGCCATGTACTCGGTGCAAGCTTGGTCCTCTTTCGGTGCACACGTTGGAAGAATGCGCTCGAAAATTTCGGAAGCCACAACAATTGTGACTACTACAAGACCGCTGCTTTACATGCGACGAATTTTCTAGAAGCATTCAAAGGCGAGCCACTCGCTGAAAAGATGACTTGCAAGTCATCAGCGCAAGTACAAAAGGAATTCGACGGAAAAAAACTGATCGCCATCGTATTTTAATCTTCTGTGGGCGACAAGGTGATTATAAGAGATGTCGAAGTGGGGCGCTCCGAAAATTTTATCACTTTGGGTCTTTAACATGCACGCAAATCACAGTGCACGGGCCTTGAGCATTTTCACCTACATCAAAGTACGACAGGTATTCGATTTCGCAACATTCTGGTCAAAATTTGAGCACTATAACCACTGTACCACCATGGTGGGTAGTAAAAAAGGCGGTTTTGGCAAAATCATTATGCGCTCTTTCGTCCAGCTATAAGGGCGCAAGTTCAATTGATTGAGATATATTGGTGAAAATCACTTTCACACCGTGGCAGAGTGGTTCCGATCTCTCCCGTTGCCTACTCCTTTGCTTTCTAATGGTACCTTTCATTTGCAGACGTGGTTCACGGATACGAAAGGTGTGAATGGCAATGCAACTACGCAAGTTTGCATGTAACTATTCTCATTAATTTTGGAACATATCTGGCTTATAATATAATTTTTTTATTTCCATCAACGATGGAGGAGACTGCGAGTAAAAGTTGCTTGAGACACAAGCAACTTGATAGAAGGCCCGCCGCCGCCTCTTCACCCCATATGACATGTAATGTGCAGGGTAATCTTCCTGTCAATTGAAAAATACAATCAACAGTATTCCGCTGTGTCATGTGTCTCTTTGCATCTTGAAACATTGCTTGCACACTTTATTTCATTTTTTCTAAAAATTATGGTTACTCTGCATATTGTTCTTAATTTTACATGATAAGATGTCCAAGCCCACCCATGTTCATTCTGTGCATTTATTGTTGTGCGTTGTCGCTAGTTGCAGAAATTCCTTGGTGTGCCCATCCAGTCATGACAATGTAAAGGGACGAACAGATGATGTGAATCAATATAAATATTTTTAGTTCGTCGTATGTTTTTCAGCTCCATGTTCCTTATTCTTGCGCTGTTTGCTACACTGCTGAACAATAAAACTTGTGCTCACTACAGCTGCCCACCCTGCATTTCTCATGACACCGCTTTAGGTTTATGACCACGAACTTTTTATTAATCAACTCAAGTTACATGATGAGTATGTTAGTAGGCCTTTCTAAGGTTGTGATTGGCCTGCACATTTGCCTGTGTTGCACCTTCGTCAGTAGACAACAATTTGGAGTGCTTCTAGCAGTTAGGGCGCAGTAAAGATATGTATCACAATAGGCACTTTTCATAATTGTAAAGCTAGCTTTCCTGCTACCCAGTTTGCCCTACTAATGGTGGCTAGTCACTTTCTGCAAGCAGAGTGTCCAAGTGCAGTTTACTTGCACTAAAACATGGAAAATGTAGGTTTAGCTATATCAACATTAATGCGCATAACAAACAAGCCCAAGTGTGTTTAACTAAAACCTGGTCTTCATTTGAAGTAGGACAGGAGCCGCCATTAATAGGGCAAAGATGCGGTGCTGAGAAGCGCACTTGCAAATTATGAAAAAGGTCTATATTGTACACTCTATACTGGCATACAAGTGAAGTTCGGTAGGTGAACCGAATATTCTGTTGCACGTGCGTGCATGTGCACGCACATGTGTGTGTGTTTAGATGTTAGCAGAACTTGCGATGGTTCACTAGAAATGCTGTTCTCCGGCTTGAGTATATCTTTGCACACGTACGAAGAGTCACACCCTAATATGCTTGAACGTGGCCTATCGGACCTTGTAACTGTGTCTGATTTCTTACCATTAAAACGAATCTTTGCCTAGGGAAAATCATCATAGAGATCTACTCCGGTGAGATCTGTTCCCGCGTGTACATGTATGACCATCACTGCAGCATTAAGGTGATGGTCCCACTCCGGCCACAACCACTTCGCCTTTTAAGGAATTTTTTGCGGATGCACTCAACTCGCTGCGCTTCACAAAGATAACAAATTGGGCTACTTCAGAAATTCCCTCTTTTCAACGACATCTGATTTTAATGCCTGGTCGGAAATGTTACCTAGTAGCAATAAATATAGTGTGAGCAACAAAAGCATTTTCACTGTACAAGCCTTCATTGTACTGCGAGCACAGCAAAACTATTCAACATAACAAAGGGGAATTTACTGTGCCTTTAGACGAAGTGCCATTCAAGGTTTCTATGAAGAGATATTGGACATAAACTGATTAGTAATTTATTTACATACCAATGAAAATGGGCAGAATAATGAAGGTTTGTGTAGGAATATCTTTTTTTTCTTTACATAGCAGGATCATAATATTTAGTGGCTCTGTAGACTACATGAGACTTACTTTCCATGCGAAGTCGCTTAGTGTTCTGACAAAAACTTGATGAATTATAATTGCATCAATGGGGCAGTTTATGGCTGTACTTGGTCACACATTACCGATAAGGCGACAAAACTATACAAGCTGATACTCTGAACTTCTATATAATCAAGCAGCAGGCCCCTTTCTGTGATTCTATGAAGAGAAAATTCTTTTATCTTTAAATGGGAACCTACAAGACAACAATGAATATAGTTAATTTTTCTGCTGGCCAGTTTCGTAGAAACTCGCTTTTTTTTTTAGACGCTAACTACCAACGAGTATTGCACATTATTAGATGCATATTGTGTCTTGTATCTATTTGACAGATAGATAGACGCCCCGCCACTAGACCACAGCGGCGGGGCGTCTTGTACCTATTTGTGCTCACTAACGTGACCACTCAGTGCTTCAAACAAAATATTCTCGATGAATCATAAATCTCACAGGCGTTTTTTGGTGGTATCTCTATATATTAAATGAAAAATTAAGTTGTTTTATGTAAGTTCAAACATTCGCTGAGCGTGGTGCAATTAAACATAATAAAATGGGTAAAACAGGTATGGATTATATCTCCAGGCTTCATAGTTTGCCTCACAAGGTAAGTCTAGTCGCCAGGCGTAACAAACACCAACCGTAAAAGGAGGAGGCCTGAGTAATGAATCCTTTCCACTCGCACCACCACTGCAGGTGGGGCAGTGTCATCAAGTGGCAGATGGTTTCCGTACGCCGGAAAATTGCGCCTTCGTCATGCGCTCGCAGAACCAGCGTTTCTCGCCACGTCTTCAGTAATGTGCATCTTTTCGTGGTACAGCTGCTCGTGTTCTGCGCATTCCTTTGAGTTTTTTCATGCCTGTGAGGTTCGAAATTATGAAAGAAAGGACGCTGACATGCCGTGCGATGGATATGTGTGTAGTGCCGCTTCAAAGGGGACACAATGTTTTTTTTTTTTTTCTTTCTTGCCTTGCATATGAAGACTGTTCAGATTTCACATACTCGACAAAATACAAAAGTACCACAACATACAATGAATAACCGTCAGCTCTGAGCTGACTATTGGTCAATACTTTGGCATTTGTACCAATGCTTCGATGCTCACAGTCCACTCTGGTACATCCTCTTGTCCCTTCACCACTACAAAAAATTGGCACACTGATTCGCAGAAATAATGTCACACAGATCGCACTTCTACATCTGCATTTTCGGTGGACGTTCTCAAATCTCATAATTGCCGAGAATTTCAGAGTAAGCCTGTATGATCAACGAAGAATAACCTGACTTCAACGCTCATGAGAATGGCCACATGAAAAATATAGTGCTAATACTTATACTGTAGCACTGATGAACATTTTTTTATGCAATGCATTTCTTTGCATACTGCAAGCATTTTTGGCATCTATCTATCTATCTATCTATCTATCTATCTATCTATCTGTCTATCTGTCTGTCTGTCTGTCTGTCCGTCCGTCTGTCTGTCCGTCCGTCCGTCCGTCTGTCTGTCTGTCTGTCCGTCTGTCTGTCTATCTAATCTGTGAACCAAAATCAGTATAGGAGGATAAGATAATTTAGCGAGTGTGACGCGACAGTCAAGACATGAATACTTTCACAATCCCCTTGCGTACGCTGTCAAACACCTTCCACTAGAGAGTGGCACAAACCTGTGGGTGGGTACATGCCACAGGTGATTGACACATAGAATCTACCCAGCAATGACGAGAACACATAGGAGCAGTTTTAACACTTGAGCGTTAAGAAAAAATTGACACCGGCAACGGTGATCCGACGAATGCAAAGAATAAATGTCAAAGTCTCAGCAGTAATCGAACCCAAGCATTATACATGGCAATCAAGCATTCTACCACAAAACCACGCCAGGGCTCAAAACTACTTTTAAAATAGACCTTAATGTTCATGAAACGTTAATTGTGGTTGCCGTGCTGGCTATACAATTGTCATGATTACATGTTGTCACAGATAAGACGCGACGCCGTATCGCCGAGGCTGTGGATGACATGTACTTAAAACCAGCAGTAATAGCGTGACCGGTTCACCAGCGATCGATCAGCGGAGATCACCCTTCGTCCTCTTCGTCGGGCACACGCGCGCATCGTTTCACAAAACGTCAACATGCCTGTAGCATAATCCCCGGCGGCAGAAGCGCCGTCTCGGCGCATCTAGATGTCAACGTCAGCAGGAGAGTGGTAAGGCTTCAAGCGTGCCATATGTACGATATCGGTGGTCTGTGAGGCAGTTGAAGGCGATGGGGCAGCAGAGGCAATTTCGGATGTCACAGGAGTAATTTCACGAAGGATTCGATATAGACCAGTGTAGCGGGAAAAAAGTTTTTTGATAAGCTGACTTGACGGGTCGGGGACCACGGCAGCACCAATGAACCGGGTAAGAAGTGCACGTCGCGGTACCGTTGATCGTACTAACGCCGCTGGTTCTCTTGAGAGGCCTGGAAGTGAGTGCGGGCGTAGCAATATGTATTCCTACGATACAGTTGTGACGTCGGGATAACGTCAATTGTTGTTAGGTGCCATGCGCTGATGTCGATTTATGTAAGAGCGTTCAGGGGTACCATCCTCGTGAGCACCAGGGCTGCATATCAGATTATCGCTTCTGGTGCTGCTAATACCAATGTTCACCGTTGATATCATCGGGCAAGTGCGAAAAACTGATTATACAAACATCTACGTGTGTCTGTGCGTGCAAGATTTGTACATATATTTAGCGTCATTTTAGCACGTGTCACAAGATAAAAATTGCAACATGGTCACCTTCTCTACGCATGCCTCGGATAATGTTGATTATTAAGGTACGTAGGATATGCCGATTTATACTCTGAAAAACTGTTGCAGCAACTTAAATGGCAAACTTGTTGACGGTGCCGGTAAGTCAATATAAAGAAAACCCAAAACTTTCCACAACAAATACGTGTATTCTTGCCGATATAGGCGAAGCATAAAACAAAACTGGGTTCTGTAACGGTTTCGTTCCAAGAAAAGTTATGCAATCCGATTTCTTTATAAATGCCGGCATGCTCATGCTTGCAAAAAAAGTGAAAATGAAAAATAAAACAAACATTTCGTACGGATCCTTTTCTCAAAAGCGCTCCATATATTTACCAATAGGCCCCATCCTGAGACGTCACGTCACTTTCGCAGGCACACTACTCTGTAATGACTCTTGCAATAAAACCATATGGAACAGAAGGAAGAAGACAGAATCATTGCAACACATGATTTTCAGTACACTGTATTCTCGTTGACACATGTATCTTTGCGCGTAATAATTATACTTGCATAATTGTAATATATCTTTTTTTTTTTTGAGTGTTCATCATACATTCGAAAATCACTGATTCAAGTGTATTTTGCTTTTTCCAGTGAATGACAATTGATCTACAATTGAATCTACAATTGAATGACAATTGAGTATGGGACAGACTTCGCGCACCGACTATTAGGGGACAAGGGGGGGGGGGGGGGGTTGCTTCCGCCATGTCCCCCTCGTGTGCACGCCTATGCTGACAAATGTACGTATTTTCCATTTCATACAACAGGTGCAACACTGTGAAAGCTATGCAAGAAGTTTGGCCAGAAACATGTGTGACTTCGCGCATCTCGCGCTTAGCTTTCATCATTGCAAACACTAGTGCGAGATGAGCACAAATGCGCCTGCAGAACGTTGCGTTCTGGCTACAAGTAAAACATCAACAAATAAGAACCAAGACAAGCCGTATAACGGCGCATTTTTATCTCCGACGCACAAAGTAGGAAGAAAATAAATCATGTCGCACATGCAAAACTATCGTACTATTTCTTAGTGCGAACGCATTCATTGCCAGAATGCTCACTAGCCCTCACAGCGTTGTACATGTAGGAAACGGAGTATAGGAAAAAACAATCGTTGAACACATGAACATGGGCTCATAGTCTTCAGATAGAGAATATCCGTGCCCTGCGTGGCCGGTGACTTCCCACACGCCGGATGCGTAAATAAATGTTTCTCTCTCAGAGGTGTGGCTCTTATGTGGGTGCCGTCACAATCCTAACTTACGATTTTTGAATATGCATAACCCCCTTTTTCCCGCCCTCCAACTAAGTGCAACGCTGAGCTCGATTGTGCTGCTACTCGATAATCTGTGTGTTCGTGTAATTCTGTGCTCGGCGAATTGTAGGTGAAAGACGCCGCCTGCATATGTGCTCCTCGGTTTTTTGAACGGCCTATTTCCGCTGCCTCGCGCGACATACAAGACACACGAGGCGGCGATGACGGTACTAGCACGAGCAATTTTCAGGCTTTTTGCAAGCGTGGATGAGTGGCGTCGTCTGGTGTCTTTTTTCGAACTATTGCGAGGAGGAGGGAGTGAAACTGCCACCTTAAACCCGTCGCCGAGCCAACTTACCACGCTCGCTGCCGACGTTCCTGTCCCAATTCTCAGAATGCCAAAGCCTTGACAAAACCGGCGACACGTTTCCCTATGTGCACACATATTCACTGCAAATTCGCCAAGGAATGACATTGTAATACATAGTAGCACCGGGTCACGTCAGCGCGAAGCGCTGACATGACCCGGTGCTACTATGAAAAAAAAAAAAAGTGGGTAAGTGGCTGGGAGAAGTCCGCACGAGAAATTCCGAAGGGAGAGCTTGAACCCCCCTAGCTACGTCACTGCCCCTCGACACTCATGTCAGGCAACTTAATCGGAAGAATGAGAAATGTTCACCATCTAGCAAGCATTAACTCCTGACCACTGACTCATCATTTTACACTCAACTGCACCTCGCCATTACCCCATTTTGGGGAGTTTCTCGGATTTTGGCCCCTTAAAATACTCCGCCCTCATCTCTCACAACACACGCAGACCTCACCTTCCTACCGAGGCTCGCTCTCATCGGAATGTAAGGCTGCGTGACCAGTACTACCACATCCCCAGATATCAAAACCTAGACTAAGAACAGCTCGCTGTTAGAATGGCTGATTGCCAACAACCCATGCTTGAAAGATCAACAATTATCTGAAAACGCCGCATACAAATATGCCGATAAGTGCCACACCTTCGATGATCGCATATCAGTATGCTACAACACCGCCACTGAAATCTAGCTCTTAACAAGCTCCGCATGGAATCAAGGATTTCAGCCTTCAAAAATCTAGTGCACAAAAAAAATATGGCAACCACATACACTGGTGTTCAACATGCTAATTTGCTTGAATGTGCCAATTAAAGGAAGTTCATGAATGATAAAGTATTGCACGCAATGACAAATAAGTGCTCCATTGGTTGCGAAACAGTTTTAATCAGCAGCACACTCTGGCACACACGCGTCGGAGCACTTTAGAGCAAAGGACGTTCCTCTTGCTTTGCCAATCTCTCTTTGCAAGCACCAGAAGCACTTGTCCACTCAGCTGCAGTTGCAAGCACTTTGGTCTTAAATTAAGGGCGCACCATCACTTGAACACAACAGTGTCCAACATTGCTCCAAGGCACTGAACAATGTTTGATGTCATGAGGACGTCGACCCGCTCCTCCAAATGCCGCTTGGGATCCTAAGAAACGATAACGAAGAGTGTTCTGCTGTAAGCCAGCCTAGCAACACCATGAATGCATATATGTGGGATATCAGGCGTTTCAGAACAGAACCAAACAGACAGTCGATGCTGTAAGACATTCCTACATTTCACAATATAAAATAAACAGTGATGTGCAAGTTCCTATCCTTCTGATGTCCTGGCTTTCAGTTCCTTTATTACTATGTGCATTGATGACATCACAACAAGAAATCCTATGCTACTGTACACGTGCACCAACCCCGAACTAAAAGAGTGGAGTGCACTGATAATGTCCTCACTGTTACGAACCTGCCCAAACACTAAAGACAAAGGCACTCTCTCAGACAGAGTCCGAATTTTTTACCTGCTTTCCAACATTTTTTATGGCCAGCTGCTCTGGAGTCATTTTCTCCTCGTCTTCCAGTGACTGCAAGAAATAGGGAAGATAACCTTCTGTAATGTGCTTAGCATACACAGGCACTTGGAAATAGCTGCAACAGTGTCACAGGCCAACATGGTATGCCATATTGCCTCCCTTTAAGTGGGAAGGCAGGACCTCCTGCCTTTCCACTTAAAAAAGGCTTGCACACATACGTGCACACACACAGATATATATATATACAGTCAAGCCCCTTTATAACGAACCTGAACGTGACGCGGCATCCTTTCACTGTATCCCGAAATTCGTAGTAAATGAAACACAGCTTTTAAAAAAAAGTTGCGAGTGAAAACACAAACTTTTTTTGCCCCAAAAAGCTCGTGATGCACGTGTTTCAAAGAGCAGAAGCGATAAGGGCGATAGCCAGTTTATTTAAAACTGGCAGGGTGCTCGTTCGCCGAGGCTCGTCGCATAGGCTGCATGAGGCACTGGCTCCAACGTTTCGTTGTTCTCGCAATCCGATTCTTCCAAATTGCTCTCGCCACGTACTTCATTCACAATGCCCCAATCTGTGCACGGTTCCGCAGCGTCGGCATCATCATAGGCCGTAATTAAACCATCGCAACAGATGTCCCACTCGCTCTCCCGGATCAGAGTTGACGGCGCGCTGCCACAAATTGCCGCCGCAGTTCGGAAGCTTCAGGCTCGGCATTGAGCCCGACGTCAACGAAGTCGGTTTCGCGAAAACAGTTTCGTGCACATGTAGCAGTCACCGCCGCCCATGAAATATTCACAATCTCTACAGCTGAATACCGGGACGCCCGAAGCAACAAGTTGGCTGCCGGGTGGTGAACAGCTATGAGAAAGCGCTCCGCTACGCGGCACCTAACGCGCGGATTACGCTCAAGCCAAGCAGTCACACTTTCAACGTTTTGTTGAGCGGCAGAAAAAAGCGTGCTAGTCCTCCCGTCGGCCATCATGACCACACAAACATACCAAGAGCGAGCAAGACGCGCACACGCGACACACATGCCCCAGAACGCGTGGAACAGCTTTGGGCCCATTTCCAGTCAGAGAACGAAACTTATTCGAGCCAGCGCGGCGGGCGTCGTGGAGCGGAGGAGACGGGTGAAGGGGTTGTGATCAAGAAAGAAGAGCAGACTTGCGAGAGAAGGGCAAGAAGTTGCGATAAAGAGAGGGGAGGATGTGGCGGGAGGGCGACCTTGAAAACCAAAACACACGGGAAGGAAGCAGGATGGGTAGCTTGCTTGAAAGGTCCGCGAACTCGCACGTAAAAAAACTTGGAAAGAGTGCCTGCACGCGCAGAAGTCTAAGCATGGCCGCCTGGGTCGGTGCACGCGGTAATGTTCGAAGAATTGGCGGCCGTGGTAAAAAAATTGTTTTGTTGCGCCGGCGTGTTTGCGTGGTCTCACGAACTTCGATATTTTGCGATTCGTTCCGCGCAAATTAACAGCCGTTTTCGCGCTTCCGCACGCGTGCGGCAGAGATGCTGAGCTAAGTGCGGAGTGAGCAAGAACAGGTCCTAAACACGAAACAAATCGCAAATTATCAGAGTCGGTGGGATAGCGTACGCGCGTACGCTAGACGCAGTCGGATACAGTCGGTGGCCGACGATGTTGGCGAATGGTCTGGTCACTCCAGACCGGCGGCGCCAACGACAGTACCAGCGATCGAAAATGGGGTAGATGGCCGACTGGTCTTCGAAAGATCTGTGGCAGTGTGGAAACACGGGCCTCGTCTGGCGATGTGGTGTGCTCAGAGTAACAGGGGGACAAAGGACGGAGGGGTGCGTAACAAAAAGCAGTCGGGGCATGGAGGAAGGAAACAGCTTTCCTTCCTCCATGGGTTGGAGAAAGCGGCAACTGGAGGGTCGTGGAGGCAGGGTCGGCGTTTAAAAATAAGAATGTATGGGCACCTCGCCACTGCTTGATCGGTGGTCGAAATTGGTTTTCCGGGAAGTCGGCAGACCGCTGACTTCGAAGGTTCGCAGTAACCGATCAGCGGCGCTCGGAGACGTTCGCTGTAAGTGCGATTTTGTGCCATTGAACAAATGTATATTTTCACGGTCACGCAGATATTGTTCGTTTTAAGCGAAAGTTCGTTTTAAGTGGGGCCGTTATATGTGTGCTTGACTGTGTGTGTGTGTGTGTGTGTGATTGATTGATTGATTTGTGGGGTTTAACGTCCCAAAACCACCATTTGATTATGAGAGACGCCGTAGTGGAGGGCTCCGGAAATTTCGACCACCTGGGGTTCTTTAACGTGCACCCGAATCCGAGCACACGGGCCTACAACATTTTCGCCTCCATCGGAAATGCAGCCGCCGCAGCCGGGATTCGATTCCGCGACCTGCGGGTCAGCAGCCGAGTACCTTAGCTACTACACCACCGCGGCGGGGCTGTGTGTGTGTGTGTGTGTGTGTGTGTGTGTGTGCGTGTGTGTGCGTGTGTGTGCGTGCGCGTGTATATATATTGCCATGCTGTGTTGGTGGCAGAAGATGAGAGCGAAGCAGTGAATGGCAGTTGTGGCTGAGTAAACAGTCCTCCACCAGTCTGTCGCGAGAGGAAACGATAGGCAGGAACTCGAAGTGGAGGACTGTTTACTCAGCCACAGCTGCCATTCACTTCTTCGCTCTCGTCTTCTGCCACCAACGCAGCATGGCAATATATATATATATATATATATATATATATATATATATATATATTGTTAAGACGTTTATTGGCGGACACTCGATGATTCACGACAGCGACAGTCAATGCGGGGACCGACTCTCTGCACGAGCTGCTCTTCTTATGAAAAGGGCGACCCACTAGAAGGCACTGGAGAGAACGACCCACTGTTTGAAGGCTTTGCCACAACTACCCCGGGTACGAAAAGGGAGCCGCCTGGCGACCTAACAGGTGGTTACAATGAGCGGGTCATGGTAGGCTTTGAGGCGCTCCACGTTAACAATGTCGCGTCCTTGACGGCGCATGTCCGGGGTTCGATTGGTTCAATAAAATAGTTGACAGGGGAAGTGCATTTTACGACACGGTAGGGGCCTTCGTATTTGGGCAATAGTTTTGAAGATAGGCTAGTTGCAGGGGTAGGGATCGAGAGCCAGACGAGCGCTCAAGGGAGGAACGTGGGCGCAGTAGTGCTGGCGTCAGCGCGAATGCTTTTTTGCCGCTCTTGATCGTGCGCAGTAAAGGTCTTTGCAAGCTCTCGACACTCTTCAGTAAGCTTGGCTGTAGCAGAAATAGGCACCCACTCAGACGGATCTGGCTTGTACGGAAGTATCGTGTCGATGGTGTGCGACGGGTGCCTTCCATATAATAAAGAGTAGGTGACGAAGGGTAGAATGGAATCCCAATTTGTGTGATCGGCGGCTACATACTTGGAGAGCATGTCGCCGAGCGTACGGTTGAAGCGTTCGGTGAGGCCATTCGTCTGCGGGTGGTAAGCAGCAGTTTTGCGGTAAACAACGTTGCACTCTTTAAGAATGGCTTCAACGACTTCAGACAGGAAGACGCGGCCTCGGTCACTGAGCAGTTCCTGGGGTGGACCGTGTCCGAAAATGAATCGTTGGAGCAGAAAGGAGGCCACATCGCTCGCTGTAGCAGCGGGGAGAGCGGCCATTTCGGCGTATCGCGTGAGGTGGTCCACAGCGACAATGGCCCAGCGGTTACCAGCCGACGTCAGTGGAAGTGGCCCATACAAATCGATGCTTACGCGCCCAAAGGGCCTGGCAGGGCAAGGTAGAGGTTGCAGACCTACCGGTGACAGGTGCGTTGAAGCTTTTCGTCGCTGACAGTCTATGAAGGAGCGAACGAATTTGTGCACGTAGCGGCACATGCCGTGCCAAAAGTACCGTTGGTGAATGCGGTGGTAAGTCTTCGATACCCCGGAGTGCGCACATTGCGGATCGGAATGAAAGAACTCGCATATGTCAGAGCGCATACTGCGAGGTATGACTAGTAGCCACTGGCGGCCGTCACCGTTGTAATTGCGCCTGTGGAGGAGGTCGTCGCGAACGGCGAAATGGTGGGCTTGACGACGCAACGCGCGAGTGGATGGATCAGCCAGCAAGTCTATCAGTGAGGCGATCCATTGATCCTTGCGCTGTTCAGTAGCAATGGTATGAATGCTGATGGAAGAAATGGCAAGGTGAGACGCTGTATTGTGGGCATTGTCGTCAGGCAAGGGAGAGCATGACAGGGCGTTGGCGTCAGCATGTTGCCTTCCATTGCGGTACAGCACGCGGATGTCGTAGTCTTGCAGGCGAAGTGCCCAGCGGGCGAGACGGCCTGAGGGATCTTTCAATGACGACAACCAGCATAGTGCGTGATGGTCGGTGACGACATCAAATGGGCGACCATACAATTAAGGTCGGAACTTTGTAAGGGCCCAGACGACTGCCAAACATTCCTTCTCGGTGACGGTGTAATTAGTCTATATATATATATATATATATATAGAAAGTGCGCCTGCTAATGCGAGGCTGAAAGGAGCAACTTTTCGCGGGCCTTGTGCGCAACCCTCCTACAACTGTGTCCGAGTTCATACGTGAGGCCACAATTATGGAGCGCATGCTTCGGCAGCGGTTGTCGCAGTATGAGCGTCAGACGGCCATGTCTGCTGCGTGCTCGCTTGTACCAGGAGGTGATAACAAGGAGGTCCTCACAGAACTCATACGGCAAGTTGTACGCGAAGAACTTCTGAAATTTCATGCAGCGTCCCCTCCCAGTAGCGCTGCTCTTACAAACGTCGTTCGTAACGAAATCAGGCAGTTCGTTCACTCCTCACCACCATCGCAAGTCGAACCTCCCACGCTTTCCTACGCGGATGCCCCACGCATCTCTACGCCGTCGACGGCACATTTTGCTCATCCACCTGCTGGGACCCCCAGACGCTTTCGAAGTCCAGCCCATCGCCTGCCTTCTCAGGCTGATTTTCGTCCTGGCCCACGGAAGTCCACTGTCTGGCGTGCACCCGACAATCGTCCTTTGTGCTACCATTGTGGCGAAGTTGGACACATGTACCGCGACTGTTACTACCGACAAATAGGCCTACCCGGATTCCACCCAGATGCACGTTGTCCACGCTATGGTGAGCGCCCACAAGAAATTGCGGATTACTTGGAAGGTAGTCATCACGCTCCTGTGCTTCATGAGTGCTTCATTGGCCACCAGTCTACACAAGGTGCTGACAACGTGGGACGGCCCTCAACTAATCACCACTGGAGGACACCACTGGAGGACACCTCACTGAAGGACACCTCGGAAGGTGCACCGCCAGGCTTGAGATTTGAGTATCGGCTTTTGTAGCATCATTCCTTGTACTGCCCAATTGTTCTCGGCCGGTCATTTTGGGCATGGATTTTCTGCAAGAGTATCGAGCGATAATTAATCTGCGTAATTTGTTCCTCAGTTTTGTTAACTGTGTTTCTCCAGATTCCGACATCAAGAACGAACATTGTGGCGTGGCCACAATGACGCGTAGTCGATGATTGCGTCACATTGCCACCTCGCAGTAGTATCTTCGTGCTTGTTGAGTGTCCACGGGAGCAGTCGATTATGGGCATCGCCGAAAGTAACCTGACGTTATTGCTTGATCGGGAAGTGGCCATTGCTCGAAGTCTCGTTCAACTCCGAAATGGCCAGACTACAATTTTAGTTACGAACTTCGGTGGCAAACACAGGCATTTTGCGAAACGCACAACCATAGCTTACTTGGAGGCATTGGATGATTTGGACGCCTTCCCTTTGATTACGACGATCTCGACCGAGAACAGCTGCGATACTGGCGTGACTAGTCGCCTCAACGTCAATCGCCAGTTAGAAGAACCTGAGAGGGCAAGGCTCCTCAGTCCCCTCTCATCCTTTAGTGACCATTTTGCCACTACTTCAAAAGTCTGGCAGACTCCTCTAATGAAGCACAGAATTATCACTGAGCCAAACGTGAAACCCGTGCGCCAACATGCTTACCGCGTGTCGCAGAAGGAGCAAGATGCTTTCCGTCATCAAGTGAAACAAATGCTCGACGACGACGTAATTCAACTATCGACTAGTCCTTGGGCGTCACCAGTTGTTCTGGTTAAAAAGAAAGACGGTTCATTACGATTCTGCGTCGACTACTGCAAACTGAACAAGATAACGAAAAAAGACGTATATCCTCTTCCTCGTATTGATGACTCCTTGGATCGCCTGCGACACGCCCGTTACTTCTCTTCCATGGATCTCCGTAGCGGATATTGGCAGATTGAAGTAGATGAGCGGGACCGAGAAAAAACAGCGTTTATTATACCGGACGGTCTCTATGAACTTAATGTTCTCCCTTTTGGCCTGTGCTCCGCTCCAGCCACGTTCCAACGAATGATGGACACAGTTTTATGTGGCTTGAAGTGGTACTCTTGTTTAGTGTATTTAGACCACGTAGTCCTTTTTTCTACGACTTTTGAACAGCACATTGAGCGGCTTGAGGTGGTTTTTCTGGCTATTCGCACTGCCGGCCTCTCTCTGAAACCGGAAAAGTGTTATTTTGGATATGAGGAACTGAAATTCCTTGGCCACATTGTCGGCAGCAGTGGTGTTCGCCCAGATTCTGACAAGGATAGCGATCCTAGGGCACTTCGACACCGAAGAAAACACAGAAGTCCGCACTGACGCGAGCAACCTTGGCCTCGGAGCTATTCTCGTGCAATATCAAGATGGCGTGGAACGCGTCATCGCCTACGCTAGCCGCACGTTGTCATCTGCGGAGAAGAACTACTCGACGACTGAAAAAGAATGTCTGGCGGTTGTATGGGCCATAACGAAATTCAGGCCCTACTTGTACGGACGCCCCTTCCGAATCGTAAGTGACCACCACTCTCTCTGCTGGCTAGCGAATCTGAAAGATCCTTCGGGCCGTCTCGGAAGATGGAGCCTTCGGTTACAAGAGTTTGATATAACGATGGTTTTCAAGTCTGGCCAGAAACACACCGACGCTGACTGTCTTTCCCGCGCACCCGTCGAGGTCGCTGAAGAAGGCAATGATGAAGACTTCAGCTGCCTTGCTATTCTCGCATCATTAAACGTGGCTGAGCAGCAACGCGAAGACTTAGAATTACAACCACTGATCGCATACTTTGAGGGACGTCGCCCACAACCCCCACGTCAGTTCGCGCGTGATTTGTCATCTTTCTGTCTACGCCAAGGCATCCTCTACAAGCGCAACTTAAATTCAACGAAAACTGTTTACCTCCTCGTCGTTCCTGCTGCTCTCTGCGATGATATTTTGCATGCTTGTCACGACGAGCCATCGTCAGGGCATCTTGGCTTCGCGCGTACTCTGGCGTGGATCAAGGACAAATACTACTGGCGGAAACTTGCGAAAACCGTCCGGCAGTCCGTCAAGACATGCACAGCCTGTCAGCGCTGCAAAACTCCAACGACGAAGCCAGCCGGTCTGCTTCAGCCTTTGCGACCCCCTCACGCACCTTTTGAAAAGGTCGGGATGGATTTACTCGGCCCATTTCCGAAGTCTACGGCTGGTAACCGCTGGATTGTGGTTGCCACCGACTACTTGACCAGATACTGCAAAACACAAGCTGCCCAGAGCGATTTGGAGGAATCGGATTGCGAGAACGACGAAGCTTTGGAGCCAGCGCCTAATGCAGCTTATGCCACGGGCCTCGGCGAACGAGCAGCCTGCCGTTTTAAATGAACTCGAGACCGCCCTTATCCTTTCTACTCTTCGAAGCACGTGCATCACGGACTTTTTGGGGCAAAAAAAGTTTGCGTTTTCACTCGCAACTTTTTTAAAAGCAGTGTTTCATTTACTACGAACTTCGGGATACAGCGAACGGATGCCGCGTCACGCTCAGGTTCGTTATAAGCAGGCTCGACTCTATTTCAATGGCCAAAAACGGCCAGTAATTTGAACACACAAGCTTCTGCGATGATCAATTCGAACATGCCCTTCTCCAAAAACGCCTCGAAGCATGGGGCGGCGCCTACAAGTCGGCTGGTTTTTCTGCAAAAAGGAAACAGCAGAGCTCCAGCCCGTTGATATGGACGTCTATCAAAATATGAAAACTTTGTGGGCGCCAACTTGTCGAATGAATGCTACTGTGTCTGGAGAGCGAGAAAACATATGGTGTCGACCTGCTCAGCGCCATACTTGTCATTGCCACTAAGTGGCTCTCCAAGAAGTTATACATCAGCAATTAATTCCAGTGATGTGGTTTCGGCGAACCCACGGTGAGTGGCGATGCAGATTATGTCAATAGCCAGGCAGTCCAGACTTCGTCAGTCAATAACTGTGTGTTCAAAAGGGGCGGCATCATTTTTCAAGAGGGCGTGACTTTTAGAGTAATGTGAATGTGGGTGCAGGTGTACGGATCTTTACCTTTAACAGGTTAGCTTTGAGGACCCTTCTGCTCTTAGTGGCGAGGACGCTTGACGCCAGCGCCGAACAGCCACCGGCCCCCGCAATTCCACCGAATAAATTAATGTAAAATCGGTGCTGGTCTTAGTCAAGCACATTTTCTCTTTCCAGAAAAATGTGGATGCTGCTTTGGAACTTGTTAGCAAGTTTTAAGCCATGTTTATAGATTCACCGCAGGAAAAACGTGTGCAGAAGCACATAATTGACTACATTTCTTAATGATGAACATGGTGTAGTTTGAAATGCACACATGCACGAATAAATCTTCCTGTACTTCCCACTCGTGTGTTCACTCATTGCAGATGTGCTGCTGCAAATCCCCAATTAAATGAGCTTTCTTTCTTGAAATTCCTTTAATTTAAACACATTTTTGGATTCCTTAAAGTTCAGATTATGAAGATTCAAATGTGAAACACGTTATTTTTATTGCAAAGTAGTGCCACACCACATTAGATAAAGCTATTTGAAGGAGCAAAAAATATGACCTATACAGCATAAACCATAGCTGTTTTCAACTATTGCAGCATCATATTTGACTTCATTATAGTTACAAGATTCAACCGTACTGACATTAACGAGTCCAAAACAAAAGCTTTATTATCTGTTTTAAGGAACTATAGAGCTGCTATACTGCTGCAATGCTATCTGCTGTGTTCCAAACAACTGTTATCGTTCAGTGATCACAGCTGGCTGATCTCGGAGATAAAGGAAGTAGACCGTTACTTTGAGCACAAGAGAAACATGACAATTCAAAAAATGCATTAGCATCAACAAAGGGTATAGCTATAGAACAGCAACGATGGTCATGCATTCTTTGAGCTAATCGGTGGCTTAAATAAAATTATGTAGTCTGCCAGATCAAGAATTGTGTTCGTAGAGCAATCTGAAGCGCCACAATCTGTATTTCTCAGCCACATCACTAGCAGTGTGGCCGAGTGTAATGATGAAGGGCAGCTTATAGCTCGGACACTCGCACAAAGATGAGCGAGGAGAAATAGAATGGGGGAAGCGTATGGGCGTTGTGTCTGCCTCTTCTACAGAAGTAATATCCGGCACGCTCGATGTTCTTCGAAGGAAAAAAACGCTAAAGGAGCAGCTATAACAAGAGCTTAACAATCAGAAGAAAGACATTCATGACAGGGCACTTCACAATTCCCCAAATACGTCAATGAAAGTCGCCAAAGGTTTTCAGTCGCCATTAAGCGAGCCCAACCAGAGTGAAATTTACAACCTAGTCTTTAATCATGAAAGCCCAAAACTATTATTTAGAAACAAAGTGACCCAATGAGAAAAAGAAAGGGCCTCACCTTGTTGTAGGCCTTTGCCAACTCCAGCATCTCTGCCACTGTGCTCTCATTGACCTTGCAGTGCTCGTCATAGTCCTGCAGGGTCAGCCCGTCTGTCCAGCTCTTCTTGTGCAAGTTAAGCAGCATCTGAAAGCAAAGTTAAGCGGCTCAAGCCTGGTGCTACAAGTCAAACGATGCTGACGAACACTGCAACTGAAAATGCATTGGGAAGTTAGCATGTTGTCGTTCTTCTCATCAATCAATGCTGCGTGATTACAACTTCAAAGGATTATAAAGTGCAACAACAAATCAGTTTTGAATGATAAATTATCCTTCAGGAACTCTACTGCCATTAACAAGTTGTGGCGAGCTGTCAGGCCAGTGCCAGCAACAGAACCGCAGCGGCTCGTGGTCACACACATGCTTGACAAATTGTTTTGCGGTTAACGCATGTGTTTTCTCATTGCGTAATACATCATACCTAAATGTGCAAGTTATCTCCTTCACGTGAAGTTTTCTTTTAGTTTCCTACCGGCAGGTATGGAAGGTGGGTAAAGATTTTGGACAGGAAACGGTAAATTTTGCCATCACAGAAGGACTTCTTATTGGGCGAGTAGGTGCTTACATTGATACATGGGGTTTAACGTCCCAAAACCATAATATGATTATGAGAGACGCCGTAGTGGAGGGCTCCGAAAATTTCGAACACCTGGGGTTCTTCAACGTGCACCCAAATCTCAGCACACAGGCCTACAACATTTCCGCCTTCATCGAAAATGCAGCCGCCGCAGCCGGGATTCGATCCCGCGACGTGCGGGTCACCAGCAGAGTACCTTAGCCACTAAATCACCGCGGCGGGGCTAGGTGCTTAACATTTCTTAGGTACACTTGACTGTGGCGGAAAATGCATTTAGTGAAAAGGGAGGCCATTACAGGATTATTACTACAACATAAAACAAGCCAAAATGTCATCACTGAATTTATTGCAGAGAACTCAGCCTTGGTACATCCGTTTGACATTACAGACTTCAGTCTCACTCTCTCTCTCTCTCTCTTTTTGAATTTTGGAAACATCGCCTCAACGCAGTGTCTTCAAAACTGCTATTCTAGGTCAGTGGCTCTCTTAGAACACCATGCAATTAATTGAAACCATAAAGAAGCACGTACAGTCATTATCTACAATTTAGTGCAGGAATATCAAGGATGCTTAACCACCCAGCACTTTTACTTTCCATGTTTTCTGGCTTATGAAGCATCTTCTTGCTTCAAAAGCAGCACATTTTCTATTTCGAAAGTGTAATCTACTATTACAAGAAAAATCGTTGCTCCCTTAAACATTCCCTTCGCAAGTAACACCCGAGCGGAAAAAGCCCTGCCAGGTAAAAAAAAAAAAAAACATCCGACAAAATCAGTGCCCACGACATCATAATTGTATATAATTTTGTTCAATTGCTCAGCCTTCCACCAAGCTTGGAGCAGTATCCAGATCTAATTGTACATGCTTCATCAACTTCCAAAGCAAACAGGATACCAACCAAAGAACTACATCCAGTACAGCTTTATCTGTATTGTCATAAAAACCCCCATTTTGCTCAGTTATATACAATGAAGCAAGCTGCTACAGTTTTTCTTTATATTCGCTTATACTGTAGAATCTCGATAATACGCATTCGAAAGGAGAGCACAAAATGTTCGTATCATACCGAATTTGTATGAATCAAGAACAAGTTAAAGCTGATCATGAAGATGCACAAGAACTTTTTTGTAGTCAACTGCTTCTTGCTGAAATAAATCCACGATGTTCCTTTGAACTTTCCTGCCCTCATCGTCTCTCAATAAAGTGCTGTGGTTTCCTCACTCGTGCTGCTGGCGCTAAAGCTGAAAAACCGCGCCGCGAAGTTGACGCGAAAAAATCTGTCGTGGAGAATTCACACTTAAAAATTCAAGCGAAAAAGCCAGAGCGGCCAGAAAACTACGTTCGCGCCCATGGAAAACATTCACAGTGATTCTACCCTTCATACATGCCACCAACTTTGACGTTCTGCCCGGGTAGTTCGCGATAGCGCCGACGCATGGCCGACACCTTCGCCACCATGCCACATTGCGGCTGGTTGTTTGCCTTATGTGGTTCGAAAGGTAGTACTGCCAGTGTAGCCAAAAACGTGAAGCAAAAAAGTGATCTGTTATCGCGTGGCTAGAAAATTGGTCTCTGACTAATTTTCTCACGTTAGCTTTAAGGCGTGGTTTCGCGGCCACTTAGGAAGCGAAACGAGAGAAATTCCAGTGAGTTTTGCCGCATTCACTCCCCCTGAGGCCAAGTGTGAACGAACCTTCCTCTCATAGGCAAGCTGCTTTGAACCACTTGTGTGTAGCGGTCAATCGCGTGTTCTGATCATCCACGGCTGTTGGGGAAACCGTTTGTATAACACCAAATCATGGCATATTTTATATAACGTAGTCCATTTGAAACAACGTTAAAATTCTTATAATAAAATTTACAATCTTAATAATACCATCGAGTTTCTACTGTATGTGTACACAGCACAGTCAGGCTATCCATGTTATTGACTGCCATGAAATAGTGTTTACACAGGACAGAAAGATTGGCGACTATGTAAACAATATACTTCATCAACTAAACAGTTTTTAGAAACACAAATGCTTTAAGTCAGTGCTTATACAGGACACGAAGATTAGTGAATTGGTGAAAACAACACTTCATCAACCAAGCTGTTTCAAGGAACACAAGTGTTATGGGTAGTTCCCTAATAAACTCTAAAACTAACTTGGAGCAGTGCAAAGCTACAAAAAAGGGTACAAAAAGTTTTCCAAATGCGGTAGACAACAGGACAAGTTCTCCAGCTTGACCTAGTTTCTCTTGCTCACCTTCTGTTCGAGCTCGTTCTTGCGGTAGTTAATAGAGATGGAGTAGTAATGACGGTTGAGACCATGGATTAGAGCCTGCACAATAGACACAAAAAGAATTGAATGAAAGTGAGATCTACACAAGGTACAAAGATAGTAGTAACAGCATACAGTATAAATGGGAAAGAAAGTGCTATTATTATAAAGTGCTGAAGCTAAATGTGGGCTTGCATCCAAAATTGTCCGAGAGCACTTTTTTGACTAGCTGCACACTGAGAAGGCTCATGGTGCCCGAATATTTGAAGGAGCACTGACATACCAAGTATGCATGTTGCTACCATCGGTGCCTGGGCCAATAGGGGAGCAGTGTTCTTTATTCATCAAAAAAGCCACCGAAGGGCTTCCTGCTTATGCCGGTTAAGTATTACCCTTCCTAGCCAGAATGTGGGCGCCATACAATCAACGCTGTAAGCTGTTCCACGAGACGACCACAATGGTTTCTGTGATTGCAACATTTTCCTCGAAGAGACAGCGGCGTCAGCCCCGACGATAACTCGCCCTGCTAATTGAGCGATGAATTCAGCGGGCCCTTTGAACTTTCGTAAGATGGACCTTTTGATGCACCTTGTTGTCTGAGCATGGGGCCCCTGACTCAGCAATGTTCACACAAGGAAGAGCTACCTTGGTGCTACAGGGCAGTGCAGTGACCATGCCCCAATGGTGGATGTTTGTTTACCTGGGCGGGTGTGGGTGTCACTGTCAAATGTGATGTGTGTGCCGTGTGATTAGACAGGAAATTATAGACACATATCCCGATCTAGGGATCCAGGGAGAATGTACTCTTTACAATGAACCACCGAGCTCATTCGAGAGACCTCTCGCCATGTACAGAATGTAAATACATAACCACTCTGTTAAGTTCTTCCTTCCAGCTGCCTCGGCATCTTCATTTCGGATCTCTGGTGGCGGCAAAGGCCGGTTGCAACAATGTCAAGATTTTTGCATCCCCAAGTAGGTAATGACCCCTGAAAGCAATGCGAGACCCAAAATGCAACTGAGGGACAAAAATCTAATCTGTTTTATTGATATACATCGCTAGTACCTAGCACGATTCAAAATGGCTGGCAGTGTTTCCTTCAGTCACCTCCAGACCACGCTCCAGCTGACCACAGAAAGGAGTGACATGAGACTAAGGTGCTCAGCTGGCTCATCTAGCATTTCGTCAGCTAGGTTCACACATTCAAGTCATGCTTTGTCACCAGCACTGCCATCATCACCATCAAAAGTGTCAAACAGTGTTGAAAAGCCTGAGTGAGCACCCCATCTGTCGCAGATTAATCTTGCAAATAAAGAGATGTGCTTTCTTGCAAAGTAGTGCGAGCATGTGCTACAGTGATGGACACACTTTATACACGTGCAATGTTAAATAAACCTGTGTTGGTAGTTCACACTCTTATGTCATCTCGTGTCTTCTGGTGTCTGTTTCGTGCACTCCAAATCGTTCGTTACTTTGTGGCAGTTGGCTATTTACCAACCTCCTTTTTTTTTCCAAGCAATCATTTATCTACATCTTCATGCCTGTTTTGAAAAAAAAAAAAATCGCACACTTCTGAAAATCTCTCGCACAACACTGGGTAACAATGCTGGTCAGAATTCTACAACATTTCTCATCACTACTTTCTAGCTCTCCTGAGTTCTTCCATATGAAGTAGCTAAATGCACCTAATTGCTGTACATTGCACAAATAGAGAAGAAGCTTGGGCAAGTTTGTGGGAGCAATGGAATAGCAAGGGGTGAGAAATACAGGCTCTAAGTGGTATGACGAAATTTAGAAGTTGGCTGACAAACAAATCAAACTCTCCTCACACAAGAAAGTGCAAACTGGAGATAACTTGGAGAGAACATACATTAAGCTGAGGATGATGATCTTGGGTAGGCCTTACCTGAATAGAAGGTTTTGTCAGGTGCCCGAGATTCGATGTTGTTTGCCGAGGCTCTTGCCCTAGCACCATCATGTTGGGGTTGATAAGACGGAAAGCATCTATCACCACCTGCAGATAAAAGAACACGATATAGTGTACTACTTGCTTCCATATCTACTACACTGTGAGCCATTAGAATTAGCGACATATACACAGCATGCTGGGAGAGAATTATAATGAGGCATTTTAGGGTGGCACCCTTTTATAAAACAGGAGAGCGGTCACGACACGTCAAGTGGTAATGGCAGAACTAGCCCGAGCACCCAGCCAACCAAACGTCGTCTTCTTCACCGACTGAGTTATACCCCCTGCTTTTCTGAGTAGTGCTCATCTTCTTCACTACATTTTCCTCCCCTCTGGAAAAGAGCCATCCTAGCGACTCATGGGCAGGAGACAATAGAGGGATCGTAATACGGTTTTAGGCGGTCTATGTGGACGGTCTAACGTCCACGGCATCGTTGATCATAGGGCTCAAGCGGCTACACGATGTAATTGACGGGTGAAGTTTGTTTAACCACACGGTAAGGTCCGTCATACTTGTACATCAGTTTCGTTGAGAGACCAGGGGTAGTTGAAGGGATGCGAAGCCAGACAAGGTCATCTGATGCATAAGAAGCCGGAGGCGTTGGGCTATCGCGGTGGTGTTTCTGGCGTTGCTGTTCAGCACTTGTGAAGGAGCGGGCAAGCTGACGACACTCTTCCGTGTATTTAGCAGCTTGTGACATCGTCGTCGACTCAGCAACATCCGGATGGTAAGGAAGGATGGTGTCTAGCATGCAAAAAGGCTCCCGACCATAAAGGAGGAAATATGGAGAGAAACCAGTGATTGTCTGGACAGCAGTATTATGCGCGTAGGTTACAAAAGGGAGAATACTGTCCCAATTGATGTGATCGGTTGCGACGTACATTGACAGCATATCTCCTAATGTACGATTGAATCTTTCTGTAATGCCATTAGCTTGAGGATGATACGCGGTGGTGGTGCGATGAATGACTTGGCATTCCTTGAGAAGCGATTCAACAGCGTCTGACAAAAACACACGCCCTCTGTCACTCAGGAGTTCACGTGGTGCACCGCGACGTAAAATGATCTGATGCAGTATAAAACAACCGACGTCGCTGGCTGACGCAGAAGAGAGTGGTGAAGTTTCTGCGTAGCGCGTAAGGTGATCGATAGCTACAATTACCCAGCGATTTCCAGCCGGTGTAATTGGAAGAGGTCCATACACATCAATACCAACACGGTCAAACGGTCGGGCAGGACAAGGTCAGTGATGCCAATTTAGCGGATTCCCCGCTAAGTCTGGCGGATTTTATTTCATTTTGACGGCAAAAAAATCAGTCTAGCGGCTAGTGGATTTTCTGACGGGCCAGTCTTGTACATAGCGGGTTTCTGGCGGATACCTCACGCAGTGGACCGATTCAATATCGCCCTGCAAGAAACCATTTCCGTGTTCTCTAAAAATGCGGAAATTGTTTAACTTCAGAGGCTCCTGTTCACTTGCTCCTCCTATCTCAGACAAACAAATCCGCGAGGTTTCAAAGCGGCGATCGCTTTTTAAGAAATAAATAACGGACGAGCTGCGATGCACCAATCTGTGGACTCTGCGCGCCCTCTGGTGTGAAGTTCACTCCTGTAAGGACGCCTGCAGCGAAAACCCAGTCGTTGAGCTGCCCGGATTTGCCATGTCGATGCTCGTGCTGCCGCATTCAAATGCCGAAGTAGACATTTAGTCAGCTTAACATAGTAAAATCCAAGCTGGGGAACAAGCTGAAGCCGGAAACAACAAATGCTGGTTGAAGCGACACCAGAAAAGCTGTTTTGATTACGAACTCCCCGCGGAAGTTGCTAGTGCAATCGGGACATCTCCGACGTATGCGCAATCAAGTCACCTGTCTAGTCCCTCAACAAGTACCAGCGGTCCTGTGGAGAGGGTGTCAGACGACAACAGCGGCGACAAAGACCTCGATGTGTTTTTCGTTGACCTGTGAGTTTTTTTTTCATCAGTGCGAACATTAATAAGCTTTAGCCTCATCTGTGATGAGGTTCACCAATGACGACCACCACAGCACTGAAGCCTCAAGTGTTCTAGTTAGACTCCTTGAAAGACTATTTTATATGTTATTTCAGCTCTCGTAGTTTTGGGGAGCTTTTAGAAATGATAAAGGTATGTATTATACGAAATTGCAGGGTTTTTTAATAAAACAGGCCCTAGTGGGAAATTTAGCGGATATTTTTTAGAATCTAGCGGAATCTGGCGGATTTCTCATTGCTTTTTAGCGGATGTCTGATGCTCAGCAACGGCAACACTGGACAAGGTAAAGGTTGTAGTGGAGCTGGAAAACTTGGAGTGGGATTCTTCCGGTGTTGACAAGCGGGACAGGAACGTACGTAGCGACGAACCAAGCGATACATTCCACGCCAGTAGTAGCGGTGGGACAGGCGGGTGTAGGTTTTTAACACTCCAGCATGGGCGCATTGTGGGTCGGCGTGAAAGAAGGCGCATATGTCTGAGCGGAGACGTCTGGGAATGACTAGGAGCCATTGGCGTCCTTCGGAGAGATAATTCCGTCTGTATAGCAAACCATCTCTGATAACGAAGTGCTGTATTTGACGGCGCATACCTCTAGGGATATTTTGCGAGGGAGTTCGACTCAACAAGTTGATAAGTGAAGCGATCCAAGGATCTTTTCGTTCCTCCTGTAGCATGTTGCTGACACTAAGTGCAGATACGTCGGGGGCAGGCGAAGACGGCGACTTGTCACTACATCGTAGAGGTGATCGGGACAAAGCGTCTACGTCAGAATGTTTTCGGCCAGATCGGTAAACGACGTGGATGTCGTACTCTTGTAGCCGAAGCGCCCAACGGGCAAGCCGGCTGGTGGGATCTTTTAACGAGGAGAGCCAACATAATGCATGATGATCTGTAACCCCGCTGAATGGGCACCCGTATAGATATGGTCGAAACTTGCCTATGGCCCATATGATGGCTAGACATTCTTTTTCGGTGACTGAATAGTTGGCTTCTGCTTTTGTGAGTGCACGGCTGGCGTAAGAGACGACGTACTCATCCAATCCAGGTTTACGCTGGGCGAGCACAGCACCGAGGCCAACTCTGCTAGCATTCGTGTGTGTTTCCGTCGGGGCAAGAGGATCAAAATGTCGCAGCATAGGAGGTGACGTAAGAAGGTGGCGGAGTCTGGCAAATGCATCATCACAAGCTGACGACCAACTAGATAGGTCGTTGTTGCCGGCAAGAAGGTCAGTCAAGGGCGATATGATGGAGGCGAAGTTGCGAATAAAACGACGAAAATATGAACATAAACTGAGGAAACTGCGAAGTTCTTTTAAGGTCTTCGGCTTAGAAAATTCGGCAACGGCACGGAGTTTCGTCGGATCCGGAAGAATGCCATCTCTAGATACAACATGGCCCAAAATTAGGAGTTTTCGAGCGCCGAAGCAGCACTTCTTCAAGTTGAGCTGTAAACCAGCGGCGGTGAGGCAAGTAAGCACTGTCTCGAGCCGCTGAAGATGCGTTGAAAAATCGCTTAATCGCTTGAAAATATCACGACATCGTCTAAATAGCACAGACATGTCTGCCATTTCAGGCCATGGAGGATGTTGTCGATGATGCGCTTGAAAGTGGCAGGCGCATTGCAGAGCCCGAATGGCATGACGTTAAATTCATATAAGCCATCAGGGGTAACAAAAGCCGTCTTGGGGCGATCAGCCTCAGCCATGGGAACCTGCCAATAACCTGAACGCAGATCTAGTGACGAGAAGAACTCCGCGCCTTGTAAGCAGTCAAGGGCATCGTCTATGCGAGGTAGCGGGTAAACATCTTTGCGCGTGATTTTATTCAACCGGTGGTAGTCGACGCAGAATCTTATTGAGCCATCTTTTTTCTTGACTAGAACAACTGGGGAGGCCCACAGGCTGTTAGAGGGCTCAATAACACCTCGCTTCAACATGTCAACTTGTTCCGCGATTATGCGATGCTCAGATGCAGATACCCGATACGAACGCTGACGTAAAGGAGCGTGAAGGCCAGTGTCAATTTCGTGAGATACTGTGGAAGCACAGCCCAAAGTCAGTTGTTAGTGGTCGAAGCTGGCGCGGAAGCGCTCGAGGAGGGCAATGATGTCGGTGCGCTGCTGGGCCGTAAGGTTGGTGTCGATGCAGCGCGAAATTGCGTCGGTGAATGATGGGGAAGAGGATGACGCGCAGTAATCAACAGCGTCAATAGGTAGCGTAGTCGAGTGGTCAGGAACTACACGTGCACTCGAGGGATCAATGTCATCGGCAAAGCCCAGGCACTCTCCGCACAGTAACTTGGAAGGCGAGGGAAACGGATTTGATACATAAATTGCACTTGATCCATTGTGAATATTCAGAACGGCGAAAGGAATCAGAAAGCACTTGCGGCGAACAGCGGTTTCAGAAGGCGTAAAAAGAACAGTTGGGCCACTAGAGATGTCACAGGAAAGCGGAACTAGGGCGGACGAGAACGGGGGTATCGAAGTGTCGGCGGCAACGAAAACTTTTGCAGGTGAAAGGGACGAGTCGAGTGAAGCAGCGTCGCATAACGGCGCGAACTCCACTTCGGCGCGAGCACAGTCGATGACGGCATGATGAGTGCAGAGAAAGCCCCAGCCTAATATAATGTCATGGGAACACTGCAGGAGCACTACAAACTCGACGACATAAATATTGTCAGCAATAACGACACATGCTGTGCATGCAGCAAAAGGGCGAATTCGTAGCTCGCTCGCAGTGCTCAAAATGAAGTCGTGAAGAGGCATTGTGACTTTTTTTAGTCGACGGCAAAGTTTTTCAGTCATTACAGACACTGCGGCGCCAGTATCGACCAATGCAAAAACAGGTATACCTTCAACGGAGACAGCAACAACGTTGGACGGCGAAAAACAAGGTCTTGTGGAGTTCGAAAGATCCGCAGTTCTTGCCCCCAGAACTGCGGCTCCTAGTTTTCCTCAGGGACAGGGCGAGGTCGACGTAGCATAGGGGAAAGGGAACGGCGTTGAGGTGAAGGTGACCGGTGTCTGTTGAAGTTCCGGCGAGGTGAAAATGTGTCCATGGTGGCAGTCTAGCCATATACAGCCGGCTCAGGTCGTGGGGGGGAAATCATAATTGTTGAGTCTGACGTGGTCAGGCAGGGAAAACTCACGCCGTCGACAAAATCGTGCCACGTGACCCGCAATTCCACAGGCGAAGCATATGGGGCGGTTGTCTTGAGTGCGCCAAGGGTTCTGAAAGCATGGATGGAGGTGGTGGTCGGGAGAAAGGACGGGCAGCCTGGTACATAGGCTCAGTCGGTACGACAAAGAGACGCGTGGACGTAGGCGTTTGCGACAAAGAAACGTGGCCGTTTGCAACAGGCATGCGTCAGGTTCCGTTCAGTGCTTCGGCATAGGTCAATGGAGCAGCCACAGGTGGTGCGTGAGCTGTTGGTGGCGCCTCGGACACTTGCTCCTGGACTACTCGCTGTATTGATGGCGCCAAAGTAGATAAGGCACCGTCGGAGGTATAAGGCACAAGGGACAACTGGCATGCGACCTCCTCTCGTACAAATTGCTTGATCTCGAGAAGCAAAGTGGTGTGGTCTGTAGCAGTGCCAGCCGACGTTAAAGCGGAGATTGTTGCACATGGTGCGCTGGCAGGATGAGTGGTGTCACGCTGTTTCCAGAGCTCATCATAGCTCTGACAAAGTTGGATTACTTCCGCTACTGTTTGCGAGCTTTTGGCGACAAGCATCTGAAATGCGTTGTCAGTCACGCCTTTCAAGATGTGTTTGATCTTCTCGGCTTCTGTCATGGCCGAGTTGACACGCCGGAAAAGGTCGACCACATCTTCGATATAACTGGTGTAATTCTCACCATTCTGCTGAGCCCTGGTATGCAAGCGCTGTTCGGCCCGTAGTTTGCGAAGCGCTGGACGGACAAACAAGGCTGCAAACGCCGTTCGGAAGGCCGACCAGATGGGGAGGTCTCTCTCGTGATTACGGTACCACAGACTGGCGACGTCGGTAAAATAAAATTGGACGACAGTAAGCTTGTGCGCATCGTCCCACTTGTTGTGCTTGCTCACCTGGTCGTATTCGTCGAGCCAGTCTTCCACATCTTTGTCATCGGTTCCACTGAAGGTAGGCGGATCGCAATGCCGAAAGGAGCCGAGACAGACAGGAGCTGCAGTAGTTGGAGCCAAGGCGGCCGCCTGCTGATCGTCGTCCGTGGACATCGTAGCAACTGGAGGCAACGTACGGTTTCGCAATTCCAGGATTAGGCGTCACCCAGCACCTCCACCAATTATAATGAGGCGTTTTAGAGTGGCACTCTTTTATAAAACAGGAGAGCGGTCACGACACGTCAAGTAATGGCGGAACTATCCTGAGTACCCAGCCAACCAAACGTCGTCTTCTTCACTAACTGAGTCATACCCCCTGCCTTTCTGAGTAGCACTCATCTTCTCCACTAAACATATTTCCTGGCAGGAACTGCAGCAAACAAAGCAAGGACAATCAGCAAATTGAAATATAAGTCACTCAGGGGTGCGACAGCTGAAATAGAATTTGTAGAAATTTCCGGAGCAGCAAATTCTGGCTTTTGGAGCACTAAAATGCAAATTAGGAGCAGGTTAGTGGGGGAAAAAAACATGCATTTTTAAACACGAAAGACCAAGTTCGGAGCCCTATAAGAACAAGGCTTAACATTTAGAAAAAGAAGTAGGTGCAAACCATTCAACATCACGTAAATCATGAGGAGTAAACATGAGCACTGCTATTTCCATAAAAGTAGTACTTTGAATGACCCTCCCGAGTAAACGATCACAAAGTCCACATTACTAATCGCTGTGTACAGACTCCGTGAATGTAAAATGTTGATGTGCCAAGCTGGCAACCTTGAAATTCAGGGGATTCATGAAACTGAGGAGTAAGAAAGGCGAGGTAAAAAAAAGACTGACACACAGTTTTTTTTTTTTTAAGGGTGGCAGAAATGCCATTAAACTGATTACCAGTTACTTTATCAGATGTCGGCGAACTTACTAGTGGTCACAATTATGCATCTATAAACACATGAGTAATTGAACGAAATGTCCTGTATCCCGTCAGTATAGTGTCAACATCCCCTTCCAAATCATATTACGCTTTTTTGCAGGGCAGCAGTGCACCACAGCAAAGGTGCTTTAAGCACTGTTTTGCACAAGTTAGAACAAGGCCAATAAATTTTGTAACACCGCTACGCCCCCCCCCCCTCTTTTTTTTTTCGCGATGAGGTTAGGTTTAGAGCACAACTTCTCAGCTCCCTTGCAAGGCACGTTCTACCAAATAAAGTAACAATGGTGCGCGCCCTTTGGTACGATGATAGCACCGGATATCTATCGCCGGGACAACGCAACTGATGCAACTTCGAAACAGAAAAATGTTTTATGTGCTGTTCCTATGGTGACCAACGTGGTCACTGGTAAAGCCGGCTTTCGCAGCACGTCGACTCGGTTCGAGCGCGAAAAAACACAGCACGCGCTTCCAGCTCTAGTTGCTAGCATGCCTTTAGTTGCTAAGACGCCCTGGCTGCCTTTGCTGACTAGGAAGTTCGTACTTCCTGCGAGGCATTGGTGGCTACGGCAACGCATTTCTGTCTTGAAGTAGCGTGGTCCCGCCCATAGGTATCCTCTACGGTTAGCAGACCGATGGGCGCAAAGCACTTCCACATTATCTGGTCAGTTGCGTCTCACGAGTGCCCAGACCTAATGGGAATATACTTTACATCGTAGTTTAGGGTTAACGTCTGCGCACTTGGATTGATTGATGACCCAAGCTGCAGGTGGGCAATATGGCCTCCATTTCTCGCTGAAGTTAGGGCAACTGAGACAATTTTCAAGCTGGTCGGGCATTTTGATGCAGTCTGGCGCAATTTCAGCAAATTTCATGGTTTTGGTGCAGCTCCGTGCAAAAATGGGGAATTGAATCTAATTGGCACAATTAGCGCAGCTATTACAACCCTGCTCACTGAAAAAGACTGAACTGTTGTAGTCATGTATGTATTATTCTGTGACTGCTCTGGCTAAATTTGAACAAAAGGAGTTTAAGACACCAGATTGTAGACAAGTTTAATTGAGAAAAAGCAGAATAAGTGTAGCCTCTTGAGCGCAATTTATATTCGTTAGCTATGCACCATAGCTCATAATCAAGTAAAAAATGCGACAACTCAGACCTTGAACACTTAAACAGTAGTTGAACCGTAGCAGGAAATGCATCGGGAAAACAGACTCTGTCAACTGCAAATGCACCAATATGCTCAAGGTGTATTAAAATGAGATAATAATCTTAGTGATGAAAGGAAGCTCTATAACAATGAAAAATGTTAATTCCTAACCATTTTGCTTTCCTTTGTACTTAATAAAGAGCCAATAACACAGCCGTATGTCACGAGTCATGTTACCTTCAAACTAGCAAACAAGAAAGTTTTTATAACGTGGGCTAACAGTTAAAAAAACATTTTGGTAACCTAATGAAGAAAATTGCCTTCATATTCAGATCACTCTATTCATGTCAATTAAAGAAACAGTCAAATAACAATTTACGTCAGAGTGAAAGCTCAATGAATGGCAATGTCTAAAAGGACAATATTATCAACAACAGTGCCCTACTTACCGAGAAATTAGGGTAAATGCCCAAGAACACATGCGCCGCAGTAGGACATTCTCAAAATGATTCCAATGACATCGGATGAACCGCCTACAATTAATCACAAGTAATCGATCTAGCTGCACTAAATAGAGAACCTTCCATGCAACAAGATATGGAATAAAATATGCTGCTTGTTCATTTCTGTTTCATTCATGGAAAAAAGAACCGCCGGACGTTACTATGGGGAATGGCGTGAGTAGTTCAAAAATTCAATTTTCGCGTAGTTACACTAGACAGGTGGTGCCATTTAGCGGGGCGCAGTTGAACCAAAAAACGTCTGCAATCTTGCAGCAAATGGTGGGAAATTGATCAATGGCCGTTGTTGCTGCTGTGGCTCCCTCTGCTTTTGTCTGCTGCTACTAGCGCAGTAAAGCCGGGCAACGTTGTGCACGGCAACAGTGACGTGAGTCTGTCCGGTGGGTGTTCTTCTTAAGGCAGGTAATTTAAAGTACGCTAACCCGATGCGGACCACTAAAACGTGATTTTATTTCAGAATGGGCCCTTCCTTGGCACAAGGATAACGATAGTTATAGCGCGAGAACAGAACGACAACAAAGAGACAAGAAGAAGACAAGCGCTATAGCTATTCCCCTTGTCGACGTTCTGTTCTCACGCTATAACTATAGTCATGTCATACCAACTAGCCCAAACTTCCACACTACAAGAGTAACACTACGAGGTTTCTGGATTGCTATTTCAACAATCAAAGTCGACTTAATAGTTGCCTTTAGTGTTCCTTTAGCTGACATATTTTCTCGCTTGCTCATCTAAACTTTTTTTTTTTTCACTCTCATTTTCAATGTCCCCGAATTTCTCACAGTAACAACATTGCATAACTAACTCCATTTATTTTCAGTTTGTCAACACTTCTACCCTTGACATATCTTGGCACCAATATTGGCATTTACCATATACTTCCACAATGCAAGTTAAAAAAAAATCAAAGTTGTAGGATATTCTGCAATCTCTTGCATAAAATTAACACATCCAACATTTCTTGCAACCTTCCGAGGTACCTCTTCTGCATAAGCAGTTTTAGCCATAGATGAATTGCTAGAGCATCGAACGACTGATCTTAAGGTTTGGGTTCGGATCCCATCAACAAGGCATAATTTTTCGTCTGCTTTAATTAATTTAAATGTATAATTACAACACTACAGTCAGAGACAAGAATTAATAGCTCCCATACTTTCCCTGGCATAACTATCTGGTGTATCCATTCAGTTGCGTCCAGCAAAGTAACAAGCCCCTTGGAAAAAAAAAAAAGCTTACCATTACACAAAATAACATAAACCACAAATTTTAATATCATTTGCTGCATTTTGGGTAAGTAAAAGCAAGCGTACCTTTCCCTTGACACTCTGAATAGGGTCAACGACCACTGCCACAGCACGCTCGGAAAGGGCTTCAAAGCTCTGTTGTGTGTTGATGTCGACGCCAGACAGCCAGCAGCCGAAGCCAGGGTGCGAGTGGTACCAGCCCACCACCATTTCAGGCCTAAACGAAAAAAAAATAGTTGGATTGCTGAAGCAATATTCTATTTCTTAAGCAATTGTTGATCACTTGACATGATTATAGGTCATTGATAGACGACCTTAGTTACCTCAAGAAACAGAAAACTTACCTCGGGTAATGACAACTATATCACACTTCATCTATGGCAGTCCCTCTTGAAAAGGGTGTTCTAACTTTCTTAATGTACCAGGGAAGACAGCAGAAGACCGTTTGTAAAACACTGCCTATGAAACAGCTTAAATGAGTTGCCTACACCTAAAACCACACGTTTTAACCAGCAACTCTTACACACAATAACAATAAATATGCTTGTGCAACGTACCTTCCTGTCTGCTTCAGCATGTCTAACATTTTGGCTTGGAAGACAGGGTCAACTGCTTCCACACTGACACCCTGCAGAAAGCATAGAAAATAGGACCTTATGTGAAGAACAGCAGCTGCTTCAGCAAATCAGTCAATCTCGTGCTGCAAGAGATACTGCATTCACAGATTGAAGTAAACATTGAATTGTGACGGTGTATCGTTAAAAAACAAAAAAGCACGGACATCAAGCTACTATTCAAGTGAACACGAAGCTCAATGTCTGTAAACAGATTAGTGACGGCTGCCAGTGTACAAAGACACGGTGCATGCTGGTATGGAAAGGTGCTACTGTGGAAAACTGTCGGAGTCGCCATTTAGTTACAATGAGCCAGCATTTAGTTGTAGAAATGAGGTGTTGCAGCACATGCAACTACCTAGCAGTGATCAGACAACCACCAACATCAACCTAGTAGCCAAGGCATCATAACAGACCAATAAATCATCATCCTTATTTTATTCCAACACATGACTTGAGGGCTGTATTCACTCACTGAAAACTACACAGAGGAGTTCAAAAGGTTTTTTCAGGGTATTATTGCACTCCTACTTTTCGTTTATAGTACGCTATGTCAAGCCCAGGCACACAGAAAAGTCCCATGTCTATGGACCAGTCACTAAGAGTGATTGTTACAGAGCCTTTTTGCACAACCAAATGCTCTCTGGTACTCGATGACATACCGGTGTCCTCAACTCTCGGCCCTTATTCTAACAAGTAAATCTCTCTTTCAAAGCAAAGAATGATGCAGAGTCACATTACCGTTCCAGACTGGGGCATGGCAAAGACGTCTATGACTCTGACGGTGTAGTCATCCACGAATTCTCCCAGCATGAGACCCATCACCTCCATAGGGACGCCAGCTCGGCCGTGTTTCAACATCTAGTGGGAAATACGACGGTGGTTAGACAGGCAACGCGAGTTCTCTGCAGCTTTACCAATGCTGACGACCAGAAACACTAATATCTTCAAAATCTCCAAACTTTGTTTAAAGAATACCTCCTGGAACAAGTTTCCAGACCTCAAATCAAGAGTTAACTACACCTACAACATGTCCCACCATTTACGCGGTGTTTCTAAGGCAACAAATAACAGCTAGAAACGCGAAACGCAAACCAAGACATGAACGCGATGTTGTTTTGTCGTTTGGTTAGCATACCTTGAGCAACGCCAGAGACGAGATGTAAACTTGCTCGGCAGTGTCGACGACTGGCCCATCACTGGCCGGAGGAGCCTACGATTACCAAACAATACCACGTAAATGAATTGAGAATGGTAGCGGCCCTTCAACAGCAAGCACTTTAGGAAGGTTGGGGGCTGGAAATGGACAACTTACCTGCCCGAGACCGGACAAGTTCCCTCCTAATCTCAACAAACGGTCCATGCTTATAAAAAAATCTGAAAGAAGAAACGAATGGTTTCAGGCAGCGGGCAGCGATGATTTGACGGCCGTCACAAGCGCGACCGACACGAGGATCGCGTCACTCGCGACTGCTTCGAGATCAGCGAACGTAATAACTGACAATGCACATTTCCCAGTTCTACACTAATGTCGCTAACGTTTTGAATAGCGTACAGCGCGAAAACTGTTCGAGATTTACGTACAAAAACGTCCGGGCGCAGCGAAATGACTCGGCACTCCGCGGTGGCCCTCCGAATTTTAGGTGGCGCTGCCACTCAAAACTTTGCAGCTACTCCGTATCACTTATTCAAGTAATTAATATTAAAACATTATATATGTAACAAAGTTTTAGTTACAACAATTAACTAAAAAGCAGTGATAATTGTTTAATAAGTAAAAAGTCACCACTACACACTGTAGCGCTGCTCAACACACTTTAGTAAATTTGTTGCATAAATATGTCATTTGCCTATACGTAGTATGTATTTTCGTTTTTTCGGTTCCTGCTTTCGTTTTCGTACTTGATTTGTTGTGCCACAGATGTGCGCGCTTATGTGACCTCTCACACTACTGAAAAAGTTTCACTGAAAAACGAAGAACGTATTGACCGCAGTTGCAGGCTGGGAGCAACTGGTTGCAGTCTCTACTGCGCGGTTCCAGTTGCACAAATTAAATGTCGTCGCAAGTACATGAACACGCCGCAGCTTCGGTGCTGCCTGAAGGGTTTTCTGGAGGACCGCATGGTTTGGGTGTGTATTGCTCGTCAGATGCCGTCTGAAATATAAAGCGTGTCATGGTGATTGATAAAATAACACATATTTATCGCGTACGTTGCAGGTGACCCGAATGATCGACGGCTGAGGAAAGTAGAAGTCGAGGTCCTAATTCCTCAAAAGATGAGAGACAAGGCACGCGACGAAAAGTGTGCGGATCTCGTTGAAAGTACGTGCGTTCTGCTTGGAGTTCATCTCGCAAAAAAAAGACACATAATAGTTTGTATAGCCGAGCACGAACTTGGGTAGGGCACATTCACGTGTAAAGGACTGTGATCGTAGATCACTGTTCTTGTACAAAACAATATCTTCACGCTAGGGACGGCGCTAGGAGTACCCCCGACAAGCGAGTTCGTCTAGGGGGCCAAGCGGGAGAAAAGAAGGGGGATGCTACAGTTTGCGCCCTCCCCATGTCCCCCCCCCCCTAGCTCCGCCCCCATCATCACGGAACCTCGTATGCTCGTTGTTCTTCTAGGCACCACTACTTAGCGCCTTTGCCTTTTAATAACTGATGAAAATATACTGATATATATTCCTGAAAGTAAACTGGTGTTATTCTCTAGAACGTAGCAAGCTGCGAAGAATACCCTGATAGTTTTCGCTGAAAGAAAACTTGCTTTTTTTTAAATAGCTTTTTTCTGAAAGAAAGTTACTTGGTGTGGGATTGAACCCTGAACCAGTGTCTTCCCGAGGTAGTTGCTCTTTCATCAGAGCTAACCAGAAGTTTACGTATTGTGAAAGATAACCGGGAGGTCTGTGTAGATCGCAGATTGCAGCCAAATCATTTGACAACAGGAAAGTGCAAGAACGTCAAAGATAAGTCCATCTGTGAAAACCTACCTAGCAAGTTTTCTTTGTAACTTTAGCAACACTTAGGCTAATGACGCTTTCGCACTTCATGAATCCACCTCATTAGCCTCGACAAGACTAGTTTGCCAGAAAAACACTGCCCTTGGGTAACCGTGCCTTGCCTCTTGGTGTCAACTTGTTTACTCTAAGCTGATGCACACACGTGTAGTTGGACCGTATCAGTAGAACCTCAAGTTGTTACAGTTAATCTGGAGTCCCCCAGAATGGCATGGCTCATAGTCATATCATAGTTTTGTTATAGACAACCTTTAGGAAAGCAAAATTGTAATTCATGATATCAACTATACATTTCACGAGATTAGCAATTCTCTCTGTTACACTTGAGAACAGATGCATATTGTACTGAGTAATTGCATTGTACTGAGTCATTTCATTGTACTGAGCTGTGACATGTAAAGTGAATCTTCCAATCTACACTTTTGATTATAGGACAATGTGGGGTCACTGGGGTATGGTCCTTTGGTTTCCTTGCTTACTGATTCCATGTGCAAATTTGTGCTTCCATATATCATACATTGTCTGCTTTTCTTTGCTTAGAATTTGGTGAATGCAGCAAAAGAGAAGGTTTGATGCTACCATTCAAGTGCCGGCAAGAGAACAATGCCCTCAAGGCATGCTTGAAAAAGTGGTGAGTTTTGCACTTTCATTGTGTCACGAGGCAAGAACAGTCCTGTCCCTAGTGGGCCTCTGCTAAGGGCGTTGCAGTTCTCTTCTTTCACATATCGTTTTAGTTTTCAGAGTGAAGCTAGTGGGAATATATGGCTTTTACAAAAAGGTCACTTCAGTTTTCTCTTTAGTGCATATAAATCGTCATACATTGGTTAATCAGAATCTAATTGCCATATATTGCTCACCATGTGATATTAATGAGAACTAACAAACAATCCAAGGAAAGTATTGGAGATAGTATTTATAGTAATTGTCATATAAGTATGAAAAAATTAAAACGGATCAAAATATAACTTGCTGCCAGCAGGAACCAAACCTGAAACCTTTGAGTAACACTCCCAGGTTTAAATGCACAGATATTCCCGATAAAGTGGACAGTAGGACGGCCGTTTCCATAGGTCAATTGGTAGAGCATCGTACGCACTAGTCAGAAGTTGCAGGTTCGGTCCCTGCTGGTGGGTAGTTATCTTTTACTCCACTTGAATTTTTTGACATGTATATCGCATCTACTACAAATAACATCTATATTTTCCTTGGCTTGGTTGCCCGTAAGTTCTCAATTATATTGTGTCTGACAAAGAAAATTGAACACTTAATATTACCCTTACTTTGTTCATTTATAGCAAGAGTCCTGTTCTGGCATAATTTTCAAAGTTCTTAGGAGCTAAAGGATTGAAAATTGTACACATTTAAATGTTGTGGTATGGCTTCTATTGGTGCATTGCATTCCATCATTTTTGCAGTTACTTTGTGTAAGTTTACTTTGCATTCCATCATTTTTGGAGTTACCTTGAGTAGGATCTTCAGAATCAATTGAACAGTTCTCCAAGTAAGTCAGTTTGAATCGAACAAATAATTTTCTAATAGTTTACAAGTTTTCAGCAGTATAATCAGCAATAGCTTTTCAAGGACTCTGAACCACTTCCGACATTCTTCTAAACATTGCAAGTGAATGCGCGCATCGTGTTAGATCACGAATGCCGTCACGATCAGTGATGCCACATGTGGCAGCGCTACAGGCTGCAGATGTGCCACAAATTCCAAAAAACAATCCTTCCTCCTTTCTGTGACCCCTGACCCTACAGTATCATGAGTGACATCAGCATGTTGAATCTGCGATGCTGTTGGCAAGCGATGCTGCACTCGGTCAAACGGGAACCTATGAAGCCTGCGAGCAGCTGCTCGAGCGGAGGTATTCTGGTACAGCATGTCTTTGAAGGCATGCACACAACACAGGGTCCATGCCAGCATGGTAACAACAGCAGTTAGCCAAGAGGAACGTATTTGCTACAACCAAAAGAAGGCAATGCTTATGAGTGCATCGAAGATGCTGCATGTCACGTGTTATTGAGAGGAGCACTCGGCAAAGAGGGAAAGTGGCTTTAAAAGAGGAAACCAGCTGGCAAACAGAAGGTAACGAAGGAAAGAGTGAAACGAGTAATCACTACATTTCTATGTATGCGACTCCACTATTACGGCATCGCTTTGAAAAAATTGTCACGGCTACGTCTTTCTTGTAGAATTCAGCACAACTGTCACACCACTACTAAATCTCGACCTCGGAGTAGTTTAGGGGCCCTTTAAATTATTCTATCCTAGTACTCACATTTAAGGATCAAATGTACGAATGAACCATTGATAACCAATATTAAGCAGATTTTTCATATGCACACTTTTCAAAAAGAGTGAATGATCATTGTTAGAGCCAGTTGAGGCTGGCTCTTCAAGCTTGGATGCCCACTGAACTGCTTGCAAGGACAAAATTTATGGCACTTTTACACTATCTTATTGTTTATTTTGGTGAAATCCACATTTTGAAATATTTGTGAACTATTTTATAAATATTTGTATTTACGAATAGTGGCTCACCGATATGAAGATTGAATCCAATAATTCACTACTATCTGATTTAATATTTTTATATATTCACACCTCTAGATTTGAGCACCTATACAATGATCACCTCGTGGACACCCTGTGTGCTTACCACATATTATAACGATATGGCATGCTGATTCTGTGTCCAGGTATGAAGATCCCGACTTCCAACATATGTGCAGAGAAGAGTACCTGAGGGAAAGGAGCAAGTTTCGGGAGACGGGTGTGTGGCAAAAGAAGGACAAGCGTGCCGACGTTAGGATTAAAAAGACTCTCGAGTCGCCCAGTAATGCATGAGCAAGGTGTAGCGCAAGTAGTGTTTGTTTTTCCCCAGGGTACATGCATGTTGCTCCTTAAGGTAAAGTGCTTGACCATCGGTGAATAAAACTTTTTACAGCTGTCATACAAAGCTGCCCGGTTGTATTCAGTACAACTATTCATTATTCACCAAGTGTAGTATGTACTATGTTTGAACTTCATGCCACAGGCTTTTTCTTTTTGGAGTCAAGTAGTGAAAAATCTTGAACAGGACTACACTTCATTTATTTTTATGCTTTGGATGCAATACTGTAAAAACTATGCAAAACATTTAACCATGGAACTGTGCAACCCTATAAATTTTGTGGTCAAAATTGTGATCTAACCATCGTCTGATTTGCCTTTGTGACATGTCTGCTGAAACTACAGAGCATTGCCTAATTAATTGTAAAGATTTGATATGAACGTGAGATGTGCTATAACAGGACTCCAAAGAATTACCTTCCTTTGGAGCAACACACGATATAATTGCACCCATGATCATGACATGTCATCGGTTAGCTGTTTTTCATCTGGAATACGTGATTTGTGGAAGACATGCTTTGTTGTGCTACTATGCTGAGCCCATTGTCTATTCAAAATTTAAACATTGGTGAAATGCCTGCTCCTGCCCTAACAGTTTAAACTGGACCAGAAGTTCTGAAAAGTTGAAAGTACGATGCTTACAAAACTTTGGCCCACTGAAAAGGCCACGTCTTAAATAGTGTACCAATAAAAGCCCGAGCAAGCCCCACCCATCTACCCTCCTCATATGCTGAAGGATTATTCAGATATTTCAAGGGGGGCCCATGCTCGGTCATAGATATAAATTTAAGGTGGCACCAGAACAGATACTAAGAATAAAAAAATGTACACTAGTGCTTCTAATGGAATGCTGTATTGAATATGCATGCATTTGCTGTATTCATTTGCCGTCGTCGGGCCGATAAAAACCTTGAATGAAACTCTGAAAATGGTGGGAAGGCAGAAAAGGCCATATACTTGAAATGTCCCCCGCCCCCCCAAAAAAGGGGAGGGGGGCATGTGCTCGGGATTTTACGGCAGATATAGGGGGGCTCCCATTTTGCTTTTTACTTTCAGTAATCTTGAGCTACTGTTTTATGCATAGTCTGGCATACGAATTCATAGCACCTTAAGAAGCCATTTTGTGACAGCTTCTCTACCGATCTGCTTCATTTCAGTTTTATTTCTTTTTAACCTATCAGTTATACATAATGATCACCTTCTTTTACACATTGTTGGCACCATTTTCAATTTCCTCCTTGTGGTTCTATCAAAATATTTTCTTGTTACACTGTTTTTCATTTTCCATTTCTCTCTTTTCCATTGCTGTGTTTTTCTCTTCATGAATTCTTGTCTAGATCTATTTCTTTTACGTGGCTGGACAAAAGTGGTCATAAGATTTTTCTGGAAAAAGGTTCTTAGTTGCAGCAGTGAGACTATCTTGACGGACAATGTAGCCAGACTCATAACGCAACTTACATAGAACTATGTGTAGCTGTCATGTCAACAATCTTCCCTCAAATGTCGTCGACCATTCCTACACAGGTACATTTAGGAATACCATAGAATCGTTGTTTTATTTAATCTTTATCATTTGCCCACTCCCTCATGTAAAGCCCTCTCTTGAGGGCCTTTGGGGTATATTAAATAAATAAGTAAATGTAAGTTATTTCTGGCACAACGTAAAATTGCTATATCTAGGCATGCCTTACCCAAGTTCAAATCTCATTGATTTCACTTTCCTTTTCTAGTGAATTAACTGACTATCGAAATTAGGCTCGTTGCTTCAGTGAGCCGCCATGAAGAAATGAAATCAAATATGCATACCCCCGTCATTGCATTTGGAGTTGGAGGCTTGCCTTTAGCTATAAAACAAAGAAAGGCCTTGCAAAGTGGGTAATAAATGACACACACTTTATTTCTACATCACCTAATTTGTACTACACAACCTTTAAAAAACCACAGTTGCGCTCTTGGTCTGTGAGTGCTTTAATGCTCCTTCATGCTACCGGGGTGTATAGAGCCATATGCTGGAAAAAAAGAACAAAAACAGGAGAACAGTCACTGCAATTCTATTTTTGTAGAGCTTCAGTTAGATTGAAGGCAAGCACATCCAAAGGACAGTGAATTAATTGACAAGTGGCACTTTAAATGACAGTGAAACTAGAAACACTGATATGCTGTATATGCTTATTTTTACTGCTTGTCCAGAGAAAACACTTCATTCTAGTTAGTTCAATGTGCAAGCATCATTAAAAGGACATTTTAGGTCACTGCTTGGCAGTAAGTTGTACAAACTTATTTAAAGATTCTAGGTCATCTGCATGATCCTGAATATTAGGCGTCATTATACCATTATTATTATAAGTGCAGATATGATGAGGGTCCTGCAGTGAAAGATTATGTTTCAATAGGTGCAATCCAATGTAGTAATTTAGGACCTTTATCACTGGAAAGCTACTAGCTACTTACCAGGCAAGTTATATGAAAAGACCTGTGTATATATTTTGTATCCTTGTATTGTCTTTCTGGTAACAAAAATCAATTGATTGAAAGAATTCTTAATGTAACAGATTAGCCAGGGCCATTGCTTGGTTGAAGATGGATTCGTTTGTTTAGTAGTCAGTATAACAATTTCTTTTATGGAAATGTTCAGGAATCAGTCTGCTTTGCGTTTCGTCGTACAGTTAAGCATGACATGAATTACCTCAGTGCAGGCGGTTCCAGAGAGTCAGTCCAAATGACCTGCAATACAAGGGAGCTAAGTATTAGATCTAGGTTCCTCGTTGGTATGCCTGTGTCAAATTGCGCATTTAGTGAAACAAACTGCAACTGTGGTTTACTAGACGCTTGCCATGGGCACCACGCTATTCATAACAGTTTTCTTAGATTAGGCTGAACAATGGATAGCAAGTACCACTACAGGTGATCCCCCTGTGGTAGGCTTTTTAAAATCGAGCACGCCAGTGATTGCTCTTTAAAGAAGGCCTTTCACTGAGGAGGTCTGCAACAACCTTTTGCCATTTTATTGCATTCACAGCTTTCCCTGTTATCTTATAAATGAATATGTGCAGTCTTTTTTCATGTGTAGCAGCTCGTGCAGCTATTGGAGTACAGGCACGGCTGCTGGGTACAGGACTGACCATGCATAACCATGCAAACCATTTGACCTTTGCTTTCATTCATTTTATGTTCTATTCTATCTTCGCTTCCTTTTACTCAAGGAGAGCTTCCAGTGGCAGCTTTTACTTTTGCTAATTTTTGTCTATTTGTGAGAGTTAAGATAAGTTAGCACTGCTTTGATATGCTTATTTCTGCCAGTCTTAGATACACGCGTGTCTCGTGTAACTTGAACGTTGCCTAGTTTTCTAATCTTCGATGTATACCCATTATAACGTTGACTAGATGTCATGGTGTGCTCCGTTATGTATACATGTAGAAAGCACGATTCTATGATTCACTCTCCCTGGTGATTCACCTACAACACATTGGAGGGCATGCTTTGATAACCAATCTTTTTGCATGGCTGTTATGTAGCAACAAAATATGTCACAAACAATTCTAAATCTGTCAGAAAATGCAAGCACATTATCAGACTGATCGGTCAACAAGCTTGCTAGAGGGGGAGGGCAAAAATGCATTGATGAAGCATTGGCCGGCTACTAATGCCACACACACACGAGCACATGTACACATGCACTTACATGCATGCATGTACATTTGTCCACACATTTATAGAAGTGGGGCAGGTGGATGTGTTGCAAGCCTAGGTCAGCAAGAAATGTGCAGCTCATGCAGACTCGCTCATGAAATATATTTTATGCTTAGGAGTTACTCGAACTCAGGCTCACCAAACGTTTTCTCCAGTGGACTCGCGCGGGCTCAGACTCACTAAAATTTTTCTCGACCGGGCTCACTCCGACTTAAACTCTCCAAACTATTATACACTCGTGTTCACTCAGACTCACACCTCCATCTCGGTCTGAGTGAGTCAACTCATGAATGAGTTTGCTGACCTATGGTTGCAAGACACCTAACACACACACACAAAAAAAGCAGTCAGTTTAGACAAATAAACTGTCCTTTAAAATAAAAGATGCTTCAGAAGAAGGAACAAAAGTTGTTGTTTTTTATCTTGTACAGGAATCTCGGGCCAGGTATGTCAGTGTAACATCATGATTTTCAAGTTTGTGAGATGAATGTTCTTGAAACTTGATCAGTTTTTGTTTACTAAACGTAATGTAGTCCATATTTTCTTAAACTAATGGGGCCCGAGCAAGCGCATAAGGCATCTGTTACTGTCAAGGTGAGCTGGTGCTTTAACGCCAAGGAAACACCACCACTGTACCCGTATTTAGTTTTTTCATCTTTCATATCTTGTCCAGCCTTCTCCCATAATAATATATACAGTGACTTTTCTGGTATTGTAAATGAGTAAGATATTAGCACATCTCAGCTTCTTTTGGTTTTCAGTGGTTCTTCAAGAAATGATTGTAGTACATTCGTGAGACTTCTATAGAAATAGTCACGGAAAGGTCCCGTACTTGTCCTTGACGCCAGCAATCCCGGGCACAGAGCAACAGGGGATTTCGCAGTTCTTTTGGAAGGAGTGCGGAGCGTAGCGGTTGTAGAGACCCCAGATGCTGTTCATGAGCTTCGGGTTGTACTTCGGCAGTGTCGTCTCAATAGCTGCACAGTGCAAAAAGAAAAGTTCAAATTGAATTCCTCCAGAGAGGTATGAAATCGAGATGCGCAAGTTTCTTTTACGAGTGCTCTACTGGACTTGTTGATCTAGGTGGAACTTACTGCTGGTCGGTGGTTCAAAGATGACACCAACATTTTTTGTCTGATCTTCTGTTAGCTTCTTGTGCAGATTCACGGCAGAGTGCATTGTGTATGGTATGGAGGCCATGGCTGAAAACAAAACAAACGAAAGAAAACTTTATTTTTTTGTGTCTCAACATTCAGCAGCAGAATCTCTGATAATGTTACATGACATGGTGATCTAATGCCCGTGCAGCTCATCCAACAGGTCTTATACTTCAGGTTGTGTAGCTTATGATATCTTCAAGTTTGTTGGATAGCCAGGTTTTCTTTGTTTACTGTATCTCTGCAAAAATGCACCATTGTTTCACTGACTTCTGGAAACACTTAATTTGTAGCACATATTCAGTACTGTTTCATCAAAAGTCTTTCTAAGCAGGCAGCAGCTTTCTACCCAAAGAGTGCTCTGCACACTTGCCACTAAGCTGTTAATGTTCCTTCGTGATATTGTACACTGTTAGTAAAGATGGCACAAATTCCCCATAAAGAGCAAAGCTCCACATCAAGATGCAGGGACACCACTGTGCCTGTCTGGAAGAGGGGACCGTTTGTTCTTTCTCTCGTTTTTTGCAAATCTGCGTGTGATGTGTCATAATACGACTAGCAACTTTAGGCTAAAGCACAGCCCCAACTCAATGCTTCCTCCTCTGCACTTTCACTTTCACTCATGAGTTCTAGAAATACAAGGTTCTGTTAATTTCCTTCCAAGCTTGCCGCTCAATAAATTTGATAGTTTTCCTGTACATCCAAAAAAATTTGCTTATATTGTTTCACTGTATGTAAAGCACTTTGAAAAGTTAATCCATAAGAGCGGTACATTTGTTGTACAGTTCTGCTGAGCGGCAACATTGGTGATAAACTGTGTGAAATTGCGTTTTTCTTTTATTTTTGCAGAGGCTGTGCCATAGGCATGCCCATGGTTCCCCTTAAAGGGAGTGGGTGCAGGGGCGAAGGTTCCTCGCAACCCCCCCTCCCGCCTCCCTATTACGTCAGTGCATGGGGCTGACGGCACCGTCCCTCCTCGAGTCGCAGTGCCTCCCCTCCGCAAGCTTTCTATATGAATGTATATGGGCCTGACATTGTGCCCTCCTTTCTAGGTGACTAGAAGGAGTGGGCACCCCCCTCCCCGTGCGCATGCACATGGGCTGAGCTCTCCTCTGGGCCAATCGGAGCTGACAAGGAAATTTATATGGGCGCTATCGCATAGTGGCCGATAAATTAAGTTTAATTGGTGCACATTTTGAACCCTAATGACAGCCACACTAACAAGACGGTTGAAGCTCCGCCCATCTCAACTGGATGTCAGTGGTTCCGCCATATTAGCTCTAATGAGACATTTTAAAGCCCTAACCACACGTACGCGTTACAACGCGTCAGCGCGTGGCGTGTAGGCGGCATCGCGTTCCCATGGAAAGGGAGAGCGCGCATAGAGAAAGACGGCACGCCATGCACTGACGCGTCGTAACGCGTACTTGCGGTCGGGCCTTAAGATGGTGGTATGGTGCCGCGGGCGGCACAACCGTAAACCCTTGGAGCAACTCATCGTAGCTCTCGCCGACTGGTTCACCCTTCGCGATTTCCGTGTAGCTCTCGCCGTGCGGTGCCCCGTCCTCAGACTTCATCGACCGGCTTCAATCTTTCCTATCATATCTCCTTCTTCTTTCTGTCACTTACTTTGTCCGATTTCTTCATCTCTATCGTTCCGCTATTTTTTATCCCCCTTTAATTCTCCCATCCCGTACATGGCGCTGAGCCGTGCTCCCGCAAGGGCTGCAGTAAACAATAGGGAGTTTCAGTGCTGGGTACGCATTCTCTTGGGGCGATGCGGGCTTGGGAGCGCGCGGCGTTGCGTGCCCAATCCATACCCAACCGGAATGCCTTTTAGTTGTCACCACGGTGGCACGCACGCAAACGCAAGCCGCACGAAGGTCACACGTGCTCGCAGCGCCATAGCGTCTTGTCGCGTAAGTATTATTTAACTATTTTTATGATTGAAAATGTAAAATTAAACATACATAGTAATCAGGACACTTTTTTATTGTGTACAGTATCCTGGTATACGAAAAAAGTGAAAAATACAAGGTTACTACAATGACAGTGTCGACATCTTGTGACACTTCGTGCAACCACAGTCATGAACTTGTTAGCTTACGCGTAATGTTTTTGAGATGAAAATGAATAAAAACGTTACTCATTTGTAATATTGTCGCTGCGCAGTTTTTGCATCAGATGTACAATGCACAACGTTTCTGCAATAACAATGTTGTGGTTGTCTGTTTCAATATAGCTGCGCTAGATGGCGCCACCTATTCAGCTGGTCGGGGCTGGCATATAATAAGTTTCTATGTTCCAGGCCATTCTAGCTTCAGTAATCTGGCTGAAACCATGTAATCGCTATAAGTGCTCGCACTTTGGTTTATTTTAACTCGACGGCTAGAGTATCCGCAGTGCGGATACTGTGAGTTCTTGCGAAGGTGGACCTTACAAGGCGGCCGATCCATACTGTCCGAGATTTCGCGCCTTTGTGTCATGCTATTTGTATAGTGGCTAGCCACTATAATATTTGCGCTTAAACTTAAATGTCAAAGTGGTTGATCTGGCCAGCCTCGGCTTTGCTCGCCGTGAAGGTAACATGATGCGCCAGCATGTGAGCCGGGGCAGCTTATCTCCGCTAGGTGGCCAGTGGTGGCAGCGTTGTTTATGGGCGCACAGACGCATCGCTCCAGCGATCTTGCGACGCATCTGTTTGGGGCTTCGCGCATGCGCAATACCGCCGCCCCATCGTCCTGCGTTTTCGAACAATTAAGTCTTGCTGCAAACGCATTAAAACAAAAGCCGCGCAGGCGTTTTCCGGGAGGCTCTTCGGCCATGAAGAAAAGAAGCGGGAGCAGCTGGCCATATATGCGACATTTTTACGGATGGAAGAACCGTGGAGGTTGTGACGTACGCAAGTGACGCCCCAAACCTATCCCGGGTACGCGTATCTGTTTTTAACGACTGCGGGCCACGACACATGTTACTCTATGCCACGACCTCGACGTGACGCACGGCCACGCGTCTTTCCCGTACTACGGACTAGACAATCAAGGACGTCCCAGTTCGTCTTATCTGCGCGCGCGCTCCGGACAACCGTCTCACACGTGCGCTGAGCATGCTCACCGTGCTGCTGTAAAACCGTAAACGGCTTTCTCATCTCAGCTTCCTATCCGCCGCGCGTGTCCCTTTGTGACCCCGATAAGAGAAAGCCCTGAATGACGTCAGGGACCTGAGAGCGAACCGTCATTGTGCGCAGTGCGCTTGATCGGCCTTGTATACATTCGCCGATATTCGTAAACAGGCTGCGATGAAGTAGAAAATAAATCTTCCTGGAATCGCTCGCGAGTGGCGGAAACTGAGAGTACGAATGTGCGTTTGGATACTGGATACTTTTTTTTCCAGTTTAGCTCACTAATTGGGGTGATATTCTTCGATAGCGAAGCACGCAATGACATTCGACGATGGAAACCTGACAGGACGGAACTGCAATAAGGTCGCGCTCGTGCTACGTTATTTCGAAACTATAACCTCAGCTCGTACCGCGAACTGCAGTGGTTCTTTTCTTGAATGTATGAACCGTCGTGATGATACAGTCTCTCGTGCCTGCTGATGTACGACAAGAACATTAACGTCAGGGTCTCATATCCAGGAAATATTGCTTCGCTCTCGCTTGAGGAATTCCTATATATACAGTATCTCACGCGCAACTCGATTGAAGCGTTTAATTCGTGCGTGGTGTCCGAACCAACGGTGCGTAAACAAAGATTTGAGATAAACCGTTAAACTATAGCGTTGGAATCCACAGAAGGTGCTTTTCCGACAATAGGAATATCTAGCAGCTGGGCTCATTCTTGGTTTCAGCGTATCGTCCGCATGTCCGCCATACACCCCCCGGCCATATCGGACAAAAATGGCGAACACTGACGCACTTCCACGTTCTTATCGAGCCGTTGCTTTTGTCGCCCCCCTACAAAGACGTGTGTATCGACGGGTGCACGGGAAAGACAATGTCCACGGGGGGACTGTTGACGAATGGCCAAACACGGAACAACAGACCGCTAACGCAATTACAACCTCGCCAGATATGGACAGGAAAACCGCTGCCATTGTAAACGTACCCTTATTACACAGAGCGTTTCATCGGCGAATATTTGCGTTTATCAAACTGGAGAATTTCAGTGCAATAGACAGTTTTTGTTTACTTTAAATGTTACGCAAGAAAAGAAAACTGGCCGGTAATCGCCAATAACGTTTACAGCCATGATTAAGTAACTTCGCTGCGCCATTTCCACTAGCAGACAACCGTCTTTGAATCACATCACTTTGGCTGGCATATCTTCAATAATTCTCAACGGGGAAACGGCAAGTATATATGGTGACCGAGTGCGAACAAGATAGCTCCTTTGCGCACAAGTGAAGTTGAAGAATAGAGGGGGAAAATAAGCGAGTCTGAGCGCATGAAACGGAGCCGGAACTCACAACAACGCTAGTGCTGAATTCGCACATACGATAGTGCGCCCTAGCCGACTATTACACACGGTGTGTTCACTCTCTAAAAGGCATGCTGCAAGAGTGGGACATTAAAAAAAAAACTTCATTAGGGCCTACGCAAACACCATTTGCGACGTTTCTTTTCTTTATGGGGCGTGGTCTGTGTTTATTACGCTGTTCATTTTAATTCAGAGACAAGAGTGGGAGCTTGTCATATTAACACATCCCTGCAGTTTACTCGCTTGCGCACAAGCTTGCGCCCTTTGTTGTTGCCATGCAACATGTCATCTACCACGCGTTTCTAAACGCGTGTGGCGTTTAGACTCGGTGTCGTGCCCTCTCCCTAGCTACGGAGAGAAAGGGCGATATGTCGAGTCAGCACAGTATTGGTGGCAGAAAAGTAGAGATAGTAGGAAATAAGTAGAAATAAGTAGGAAATAAATAGTAATAAAGTAGAAATAGTGGGGGAAATGAGTTAATTCTGCTTGAAGAGGCAGAGAGATGGACAGTGAATTCATATTTTTCTTGGTCATAGTAATATGATTTTAATCGACTAGTGGACAAGGCATTAGGCCAAAATAAAGAGAAAGTTTTCGTTCTTTTTTTCTTTCGAGGCCTGGTGGCATACATGTCACCACCCCGTTATAAAGGGGACGCTAATAGCATGCATCCATTAGAGTTACTGTATATGCTACCAGATAGTATATACAGTAACACTACCATCCATCCATCCATCCATCCATCCATCCATCCATCCATCCATCCATCCATCCATCCATCCAAGCCAGGCACTGACGCGTAGTCCTGGCCACACCTATTCGTTGCAGCACGTGACTTTCGCGCCCTCCTCTCGCGAAGCCTTGCATGTGCGAGTGGTTCTTAAGATAGAGAAAGGAAGAGAAAAGTGAGCCCCGTTATTGTCTGCTTCAGTGAGCGACACCGCCACAGGGCTCACAAGGGATGGGGGTGAGGAGGGATAAAAGGAGTAGAAGTAAAGGTATAGAAAAGAGGAAGAAGAAGCAACAACAAACTGAGGGGATAGGAGAGACAGGAAAGATGGAAAACGGTCACTGGAGTCCGAGGACGGGGTACACTTGCGAGAGATGTTGTCGGCGTCTGTAGATGGCGTAGAGCAGGTCCAGTAGGTCAGAGCTGCACTGTCGTGGAAGGCCGTCGGCGACAGTAGGTGATGTTGGGCGAGCCCAGTCGGCCAGAGCTACGATGACGCCGAAGGTCGCGAGCGCGCGGGCGCACAACCGGTCGGCACGAAATCCAGCGAGCGACCTGCCTTGCATGTGGTTAAGACCTTAAAACAGCATACGCGTATTCAGAGCGTAGCCACAACTTTTGCAAAAGGTCGCGGGATCGTCATTCGGCCGCATTTTGAAGGGCGGCGCAGCGCACAACTTCTCAGGTACCATGGCTGGCAAACACATGTCTTTGAATCGCCGTCACAGCCTGGCAATGCGCGCAACAACGGTCCTGCTTTGCGGTGTTGTTGCGGCGCAGAACTTTTATATATGTCGAATTTGCAGGTGCAAACTTCGAGAAATAATGTCTCTCGTATAATACTATTATAAAAATAAATTATTCACAAAAACTTGAACGCCATTAAAGTTATAATGCACGTTAGTCCATATTTCCGTGGGGAACGAAAAAAACGCATGACGATTGTAACTGGACCGAAACCGGCCACTGGCGTAGATGAGGAGAGAGGTGAGGGTCTTGATCCCCCCTTACCCTCAAAACAAAACAAAAACAGCATATCGACCGAGTGAATGATGATTGGTGGGGCGAAGCGTTCATCAGTCCGTCCATGCTTCCGTCCGTTCATTCATTCTTGTTTCCGTCCGTGCATGCGTCCGTTCTTCTGTCTGCCCATTCGTTCGTCTGTCTGTCTGTCCGTCCGTCAGTGCGTCCGCCCCTCTATCTGTCTGTCTGTCTGTCTGTCTGTCTGTCTGTCTGTCTGTCTGTCTGTCTGTCTGTCTGTCCGTCCGTCCGTCCGTCTATCTAGTGAACACTCCATGTACAGCCATCGCACATCTTATCATCACGTATTCACCATATAAAAGTGCCGCCATCCAGCGGACATTCTAAGGACCACTCTTTGGGTATGTGACACCGGTGGTTACGCAATACAACGAGGGACGCACAAGCCACGCCACAAAGAGCCTCGCCCCTAAATACTAGTGGTTGTTCCGGGTACACGGTGGTAAGGCTACGCCTCACCGCACAAAACGTCGGGGTGGCCTGAGCCTGGGCCGGTAACCCTGCAGGGTTTCCTTTGTTTCTTTAAATAAAGTTTTTCCGTCCGTCCGTTCCGGATACGAATACAACCGATGAGCGAAGCTCCTTAGAAATGGGACGCAAACAAAGGTGCTCCTGATCTCGCTGCTGGCTTTCGCGAAGGGGAGCGGATGGGGGGAGCGTCAGAAACGGGAACGAGTGAGCGCCCCTGTGCGACGGCGGTGCTGCGGAGTGCACCTAAAAAAAGTTTCGCTCCAAAAAGTTTTCAATCTGTTTCATTATATCGCTTGCCGAGCACTGATTGTAAAAATGAGTCAGGGCCTCAGCCAGGCGCATGCTCGTGTCTTTAGCCCTGATCCCCTTCGGTTTCCTGAAACAAAACTATCAAGCGTGTGAACACCTCGCACACGCACAAACACACACACAGACGCGTTGTTGACACCCCCTCTTCTTTGTCAGAAAAATATTTCTGGCTGCGCCTAGCTGAAACCGGCATTTTTCGGCATCTTTTTCAAACACACACGCTCAAGAATGGAATGTACCAGTATCAATAACAAAATTGGCGGTATTTTTTGTATTTGGTAAAAATTCTCACTCTAAAAAATTTTGGCAAATTACAACAGATCTAAACGAAGTCTTGCCCACATTAGCTATAAACACCATTATATAAACATGGTAGGAGGGGGAGTTGGAAGCTTGCGATGAAAAATGCGTCACTAGGGGTCGTGTCGAGCCGACATATTGAGAAGCTTGTCGAAACATCGGCTCGACACAGCTCCTGTTTACGGATTTTTCATTGCAAATAAAGACCACTTTATCAAACGCCCTGCAGTCGAACGTTTGCTGCATTTCAGCAAAATATAAATATTACAATAACTTTATTTCTGTGTACGTTTCACGCGTGTCATCGACATTCGGAAGTGTGTCGCGTGAACAGTAAGCTTCTTTTTTCGCCAAGAACGTTTTTGTGAGATACACTGCGCAACACAGCGAATAGCCACAATATTTTCCCTCAAGAAATCTCAGCTGACACACTCGACAGGGATATAAAGAGAAAATATAGTTAAAAAAAGGGGGTATTACCATGCCCGTCACCCGAGTCGCACGTTCTTTCTTTCGATGACATTATAAGATGATCGTTCTTAGGATAACTCAAGCACTTTCCGGAATACTCCTATGTAATTGAACCGTTAATTTCCCGCCGATTTAGGATTTGGCGCCAACTTCCTTGAAGAAGAGCTACTTATTTATTGAATTTTTTAGGTGGGGGGGGGGGGACTGAGTGTTTCAGCCCTAGCCATTACCACTGAACCGACGTACGTCTTTGGGTATGAGACAATGGGTGCGCGTTTCTTATTTTATACCTACTTTAATCACTGAGTCATGAGACATTTAGCCTTCTTCATCATTAATATAAGCGGCATAACGCATATGTATCATTTCCACTACCATGATTTCAATTATTGTAATAATTATGATATCTTTACTTATCGGAAGTCCGACATCTCCAAATAAAAGCTAGGCTTGATTAATAGGGCAAACGAATATTTATTTATTGCTGAATGCAAAAGACGAAAAACTGTTTAGAGACAAAGTACTTTATAAACAGAGAACATGTCTATGAGTATATCTATATCAATAAGCAATTTGGGTCTGAACGCTATTTTATGAAGACACCTTTCATAAACGTGTTCATCTCAGTCCGACAGCCTGAACTCTGCATTAGAGTGATCTTTTTCCAACTGTCTGTTTTATGCAAACACAATTGCATAAAGGCTGTCGGATTGAGATGAACACTTATGAAAGGTATCACGCCCTCATAAAATAGCATTCAGACCCGAATAGCTGATTGACAGATATGTTAACCGACATTTTCAGCTTGCAATAGACTTCAGTTAGTCAAAACGCGAACTTTTACACAGGCGGATGCACTGAAATAAACAGGGAGCCATTTCGCAGAATGCTGAAGAGTTCACATTCATAAACAATAAGCCGCCTCGATCGAACTAGTCTCATTGGTTATATAGAAGCAGCTTATTATGTCCTTGCAGAGAGTGCGATACGATTTCGCGCAAGACATACGCGATGAATAATGAGTATCTCTAGACAATACTTTATGTTCTAGCTAAATATCTTCACAATGGGAAGAGGGGAAGAGATAAAATGCTGATAAATACTGTAACAATTATGCAGTGGAAGCAAAAGAAGGAACACCTCTCAATATCACGTGTGGAGCAACCTTCTTTGCACGTGAAGAGTGCATGCTTCTCGTATGCACACTATCTGCAATTGAAGCCACTCTTTAATAATGAACCAGTGATAGAGGGACACAGCGGCCTGCCTGTGAACAGCGCCAGCGTTCAGAGATTGTGTCCGCGCGAAAAGGTGACCACAGCCTTGCAATAAAGATTAGAAGCAAACCGAGAGATAACAGTGCCCGGCAAAAAAAGGAAAGAGAAGCATAGAGAGAGAGAGTGAGAAGTGTGCCTTCGAATGCAGTGTGGACAAACGTATCTGGGTCTTTCTTTACACACTTCGTTACAGGGCGTACGCGAATGACGTCTCAAGAGCCAGATACGTCCAGATACAACCGGACTTCACTCGGCCGCACTTGACACGGGAGCTGCGAAAAACAGGAACGTTTTTCGAATACAGTCTCGACGAACTCACCGCCGTACGACTTTCCGCCGTCGTGCAACAAACTGTCGGGTTGTGAGACGAGGCTCAAATGAGCGATGTTGCAGCCGTGAGCCCTCAGTTTCGTTCTGAAAAGAAATATAGTAATAATAATATATATAAATAACTAAATAAATGCTGCGTACAGCATGAGAAATACGAACTTTATATGCGTGACAAATTATTTCAGGTGCGCTATAGTGAAAACTAAGACCGGATTGAAGAAAAAAAAGGGGGTGGGGGGAAAGAAAGTTCGAACGTGTGGCAGTCGAGTGAATACGGCTGTTGTTAACACAGCCCTAGTGCGATAGCGTTCAAAGCTGGACTAGTTGGTGAATGAGCATCGTACCGTACAGGTGAAGTAGCGCACTTTTGAGGAGAACAAAGTGTCTTGTATTTCATGTCCCTGTTTGTCCTCGTCAAAAGTGCTCTACCGCTGATCTGACATGCGTGACACACGAAGTTAGATGTCTTTCTGACGTAATGAGGGCTGCGATGGTAGGCAATTCACCTTTTGGCAGGCACTGTTGAGTACAACTTGACTCTGTTGCGTACGCGGCGCGTTGAAGCAGACGGCTCCGCCGCGCAGTTTCGCTTTGCCGACGAAATGGTGCGCTGCTTCGCCGCTAGAGACTCGCGCTCCTTGTGCGTTATGATTGACGCTGTCGTGGACAATCACCCGAACGAGGAAAAAAATGACTAGCTGAAATTGACCGGAGACTAGAGAAAAAGGTTCGTCAGTTCACAAAAGCAGCCTAACGACTCGCAGGACTGGTGAGGAGTGATAAGAGTCTCCAGGGTGCTGGAGGTTGCTGCGAATGCGATAGGCGTTGTTCGGAACCGTGTTCGCGATAATAACCTTGGCAACCAAATATGTTACATAAAAAGCAGTACGTATTTATGAATGGTCACCATGGAAGAGCTTTTGTACATGAGCTTTAGGAAACGCTGCGCAGGTACAGGCCCGAATCAAAATTTGTACGATGTTTTTCAGTTAACTCAAAACAAAACTCTATGCTAAAACCGGCGCAGTATTTGAGGCTGTTGGAAACCATCATTTGACATTGACCTCCTTTTCTTCCTCCGTGGAGTTTAATATCATTCAAAAAGTCTCTGCCTTGTCGTTTTTTTTCTTCACTCTATTTGACAAACATAATCTAATGCTTGATACAAAGGGCCTAAACGTAAGCCTCAAGCAGCTGTTATTTCCCAGGTTATTCTCAATGAGGCCCCAACTTCTGAGCACCAGTTCTGGCTCTCAAAGGCTATGCTTTTGTAAACTGTAAGAGCAAGACGATAGTTATAGCGCGAGAACAAAACAACGACCCAGAGACAAGAAGGACACGAAAGACACGTCGTTTTGTTCTCGCGCTATAACCATTGTCATGCCATACCAACTAGCCCAAGCTGCCACACTTCTATGTAAGAGCAACATTTAATTTTCACGATCATCATCATCTCGCAAGTCGACTCCAGTCGACTCGAGTTTATTTTAAGCATGCTTGATGTCACACGCTTTCCATTTCTCTTTGCCGCATCCCCGGACGATGTACTCCGGCAGAAATCGCGTGCGGTTCGCATACGAGTGAGTTTGGCGATGCTATAAATAAACAAGCCGTTTTCCTCTATCCAGCTGCTGCGGTAAAGTCTGTCAAGATGGTTAAAGAGCAATTCCGCGAGGCGGACACCTCCATGAAAATAGCCAACATCAGCTTCGGCGTTCTAAATGCGAACGACATCCAGCAGAACAGCCATGTGCACTGCGTCAGCAAGAACCTCTACCAGCGAGAGTCCCTGCACAAGAGCGTGCCGTACGGCGTCTTGGACAACAGACTGGGTACGAGCCAGAAGGACAAGAAGTGCGAGACATGTGGCAAGGGTCTCACCGACTGCGTTGGCCACTTCGGTCAGGTGAGCCTTGGGATGCCCGTGTTTCACGTCGGCTACTTCAAGGCGGTCTACAACATTTTGCACACTGTGTGTAAGATGTGCGCTCGCGTCATGTTGCCTCCGCCCGAGCGGGCTCGCTTCCTAGACATGGTGCAGCGCCCGTCTACTTCCTTCCTGACCAAGAAGTCGTTGCACAAGAAGATAGTCGAAGTATGCCGCAAGCAGGCGAATTGCCCATTCTGTGGCGGCGTCAACGGCCAAGTGAGGAAGTGCGGGCTGCTCAAGTTCGTGTACGAGCGCTATAAGGCGCACAAGAAGAACGAAGGCGTCATCAAGGACTTGCAGGATGACTACCAGGAGGCCCGCAGCTACAATAACGAGATCGACACCGTGATGAACAAGGTGACTAGTGACATTCTCAACCCGCTCGTGGTTCGCGACCTTCTGCGCAGGATACCGGACGAAGACGTGCCCCTGCTGCTGATGAACACACGCTGCGGTCGCCCAGAAGACCTGGTGCTCACGCACATTCCCGTGCCGCCGCTCTGCATTCGGCCGTCGGTCGTGTCGGCGCTGAAGGCGGGCACCAACGAGGACGATGTTACCGTGAAGCTGACCGAGATCATCTTCCTGAACGACGTGCTGCACAAGCACCGCACCAACGGCGGCAAGATGTCGATGATCATGGAGGACTGGGACTTCCTGCAGCTCCAGTGCGCGCTGTACGTGAACAGCGAGACGAGCGGCATCCCGCTCAACATGCAACCCAAGAAACCCACCCGCGGCTTTGTTCAGAGGCTGAAAGGAAAGCACGGTCGCTTCAGGGGAAACCTCTCGGGCAAGAGGGTGGACTTCTCGGGCCGCACGGTCATCTCGCCCGATCCAAATCTGCGCATTGACGAGGTAGGCAGGATCCGCAAGCCGGTGCCGCATGCACATTTTTCATGGTCCGTTTCTCCATTCATTAAACACAAAATCAAAAATATGATGGTACATTTTTGCCAAATACGGAAAAGATTAACATCGTATCCAAACTAGTCTTAATGAGACATTAAGAAAGGGTCTCCTCCTGGCAGACTTGCCTTCAGGTAATGTACAACAAATTATTGGTCGAAATATTACATGCCATATGACGTCAGCTGGCACAAAAGTGTTACATACTCATTGTAATGACTATGTGACACGTTAACTAATGCTTCCAGGTTTACATCAACAGAAATACCCAGTAAGGTTGATGAGAGGACGACTACTGCTGTAGAGCACTGGTAGAGCTAGGGAGGTAGAGCATTATCTGAAGGTTCAACATTCAATCAATACCAGAAGCAGCAAGTTGTACTTCTGTCCACTTCAGTTTATTCACATTTATCTCATAATTGCCTGTTAATTTCATGATATTGTGCATAACAAAGAAAACGAGCCTTTAATCAATCCTTCTTTGATAATTGAACTCGTCGTTATGACGGCGAGACTTTTTATTAGGGTGATGAACAGAAAATTGTAAAACGTCTCCTCCACTCATTTCAAATTTCAGGTTGGCGTTCCAGTGCATGTGGCAAAGATCCTCACCTACCCGGAAAGGGTCACCCAGCACAACATAGAGCTGATGAGACAGCTCATCCGCAATGGCTGTGACGTCCATCCTGGTGCAAATTTCCTGGAGTGCCGAGGGTCTGGCCTCAAGCGTTACTTGCGTTACGGCAATCGCGAACAGCTGGCCCAGCAACTTCGGCCGGGCGACGTTATTGAACGGCACCTCAAGGACGGCGATGTCGTGCTGTTCAATCGGCAGCCTTCACTGCACAAGCTCAGCATAATGGCTCACGTTGCGAAGGTTTGTCAATTGTCTGTTGCTCGTAAAAAAAGAAAACTGCTCTTAGGAGACACACAAAAACTCAGCTCAAGTAAGATGTGAATTTTAAGCTTAAATACTGCAATATTGTTATAGGTTTTTGCAGATTGATGCATATAAGTACACAGAAATGAAAAGAATGATCATGTGCCTTTAAAGTTATTGTATTAGTAATTTCAAAGATCCGCTAACCAATTTTAAGGCCTGCCTCTCTGTTTTTTTTTCTTTTTGCATAACTGAAAGCTTATTGGTCAGTGAGTCTAATCGCAGCATGGTAATGTGGAAAACACTGCTAAACATTTGTAATCAGAATTTTTCTATCTGCAGCGAATATGAAGTTCTATACTCACATGCTGCAAACAGGAAGTGCGGGAGTGGTTTGTCTTCGAGCACAGTGTCTTACTGCGTTTGTGTGCACTCTTCGTGCATGCGCCGTGGCTCGACCTAGTCCACTGGCGGCTACAGTGGCAGCACTGCTTCTCTGCATGCAACTCTTTTTACGCCAGAAGATTGGGTGGAGCTGGATAATAATATCCATACTTTATAACTTTTAGGATTGGTGTGCATGACAGCGTCGCACTACGGGACTACATACAGCAAAGTGATCGACTCCACATTTCGTAATCCAGCTTCAACGCTCTTCTGCTAAGCTGCGCGACAACAGATATTGCTACTCTTAAGCACGATTTAAAAATAAAAATCCTAGTCGCAACGTGAAAAGAATGCTTGAATCTGTCACTATACTTCATTGTCTTTTCCATTTCTACTACGACCTAATCGCACGTTCCGGCCAGTTGTCGATCCCTTTAAGAAAAGTGCAATGTTAACTGTGGAAATTCAACTTGCACAGGTGGTTTATGCATCTAGCAGGACAAAAGACTCGCAGACATGAAAAATAAAAAAAAAATAAACGAAAATGGGTTGATTAACTGGTACAGTATGTGTTCTTTCACAGAAATCGGAAGAGAGCCATATCGTTAGAGAGCTAAGAGGTATTCAGAGGTGGGAATCTTGCTTATCCTTAGTTCGTTTCTGGAGGATCAGTTTACTTTGCTATTTATTACATCATAGATCATGGCATGGATGTGTGAGGCAAATATTTCTTAACGTCCGCATATTCGGTAGAAGCAGAGCTGCTTTGCCATGCAAGTCTATGTAGGCATCTTACATCAAGAAGAAACCCGACATTTGAATGACAGAGATACATCACCTGCTTGGCCCAGTGATCACCATTAATTTTTTGAATGCATGTCGTAACAGTCGCCCATTTTCAATGCTTCAACCATGGTGTCTGCTTTGATTGCACAAATGCATTTGTATACGCTGACATCTGCAGTATAAAACAATTTGCCAGCAGTAGCAGGTATTCACCGAGCTCTTCCCGCCAGGGGGCACCGGCAAGTGCGCCGCTGTAGCCATGGTTGTTCAGCGATCTGGCATACGACAGCACATTTGACAGCATTGCACCTCACAAACTTGTTTTCTTAGAAAAATCTCAACATAACAGGTGCTGTAGGGAACTTTGGTTGTGGTACGACGAGATCACAACTATGGCAACTGCCATGCTAGCGGCCCTTGCAGATAATGTGACGTGAATACATGCTATATATAAACTTGCAAGTCATGCTCCTTCCTGCCCCGGTTTGATTTCTTGTCTGGTTGAAGCTTTATTATGTGTGAACCAACTAGACCAACAATGAACAGTTATACGTTATGAAAAAAGTGCCAAGTGGTTATTGCTGATGCCTTTTCCATGCTGAACATACATCTTTTTCTTCCTGTGGGTATATTCAGAGCTTTCCCATCTTTTTGTCTTGCAATTCATGCATAAAAATATTTCCAAGTTTTGGGGACACTGTATAGCAGTCAGCTTGGAACCCTTGTGCAGTTTTATGTGACAGTCAGTGTGCAAATGCTCTGCAGTACATAATGCATCAACCACTCTGAATTCCACATAACTGTTATCACATCTCCTTCCACCTGCCTTGGTGGTGTAGTGTTTGTGCTGCTTGACTGCCGAGCCGAAGGTCGCGGGATCTGATCCAGAATGTGGTGGCTGCATTTCGACTGAGGTAAAATGGTAGAGGCCCAAATACTTAAATTAAGGTCCACATTCAACACTAGACGGTAGAAATTTCTGAAATCCTTCACCTATGTGGCATCCCTCATATCCCTCATAATCAGATGGTGGTTTTGGGACATAACCTAACAATTATTATTGCATCTGCTGCTGGACTGGAGAGTCTCTGCATGTTTGCCCCATTATACAGTTACTTGTTTGTTTTTTCAGGCATATCACACAAAGTTGTGTGCAAATTTTTTTTTTATTCTTCTAGGTATTGCCTCATCGGACTTTCCGGTTCAATGAGTGTGTGTGCACGCCATACAATGCCGACTTCGACGGGGACGAGATGAACCTTCACCTACCTCAAACGGAGGAAGCTCGTGCCGAAGCCCTGATACTGATGGGAACGCGTGCGAATCTGGTGACGCCACGAAATGGCGAGCCTCTCATAGCTGCCATTCAAGACTTCATCACTGGCGGCTACCTGATCACTCAGAAGGACGTCTTCCTGGACAGAGCCAAGGCTTCTCTGCTAGCATCTTGCATGCTTGCTGGTACAATCGATCTATTTTCATTACATGGGCAAGTTGGTTTAACCCTGCCTAGCTAGTTTCGTTATTTGAACAAGACAGATCTTTGGGGGCAAACGGAGGATTTGAATTAAGGAGAAGTCATTGAAATGAATGTTGCTAGAGCCAACAATGCAACGAGGGGACTTTTCTGCATCGAGGCAGCACCTGCTTTCCGTGGCATTGATTTTGTGTACACCTCGCTAACTGGAAACCAGGGGGGAGGCAAATATTCTTATGCAAAGAGAAGGGCAAATAAAGTCTTAGTTACAAAACAAAACAAAAAATAAAAAAAACGAAGAAAAAGAACGGTGAGTACAAAAAAAAAAACTGGAAAAGAGAGAGAATCAAAGGAAAATTTAGAGCTGCGGTGTAGTGCTGAGCTGTGCTTGCACTATTGCTACAGAAAAAATAGTGCCACTTTTGTCTTTTCTCTAAGAGCTGGCTGAGCCGTGATGCTGTAGAAGTAGCAATGGAAGATATATGAAATATTGAAGTAATAAAGAACTGATCAGTGAAAAAAACAGCTTTCGTTTGCCTAACACCAGCTTATAAATGAACATTACCCCCTTACTGCGATTGCTTTAGCTGCTGGTTAAAGCAAAATACCGCAAAGTAACTTTTAAAGGACCTCTGATACCGAAATTGGAACCTCGAGATGTTTGAGTCCTTTGGTTTTTCTGTATACGGGGAACTTTTTAGCACTTACTAGAGGTGAATATTGCCTTTAAAATACTTTAATTTGGTTTTAAAGTAAGCATGAGTACTCATCTGAGGTGGCAGCGTCTCATGAATTCTAATAGTACTCGGGTAACTATCTTAGTATGCATTAATTGACTTATAACCTATGATTGTGAGAGATGTATAATGTCAGTAGTTTTGAAAATCATGCAGTACCATTTCGGCATATTACAGTATCATTGCTCCTTCAAATTTGTCAAAGTTACATGGCATATTGCAATTAATTCTGTTAATTGAATATTCACCTTTGTTGTATGTATAGAGGGAGCAAAAGCTTCCTTGTATTATTGGTATGTTATAAAAAGGTTCAATTTGAATAACTCGTTGACGATGAGTTTATATAATATACAGGACTTTTATTTACATTATTTACAACTGAGTTCTAAAGCTGAAGATCTATGATTATTCTTTGTTCAAAAGGTCTCGGTCACTGTCTCCTTGATACCAAATGTCGGTCAGAGACCCTGTAAAGCAGTTTGGGCGAAAAGGAAGATAAAGCTTTATCATGGTATTGCAGCGACATCTTAGTTCCACACTGTGCTTTGTGGTTTCCAGGCAAAGACACCAACATGAAGGTGGAGCTCCCTCCACCAGCCATTCTAAAGCCAGTGTGCCTGTGGACAGGCAAGCAGATCTTCAGCCTGATCATGCGTCCCAGCCGTTCGTCGCCAGTGATGGCTTGCCTTCGTGCTAAAGGGAAGTCGTACACCTCAGGAGAAGAGATGTGCATCAACGATGCTTACGTCTTGATCCGCAACAGTGAACTGCTCAGTGGCACGATGGACAAAGGAACCATGGGGTCCGGCTCGAAGAACAACATTTTCTACATTCTTCTTCGGGACTACGGCGACCAGTGTGCTGCCGATGCCATGTGGAGGCTGGTGCGCCTCACCTCATACTACATTCAGAACCGAGGGTTCTCGATTGGCATAGGCGACGTGACCCCGGGCGCTGGCCTTATAAAGGCAAAGCAGGACCTTGTAAGTGCCGGCTACGCTCGCTGTGAAGAATACATTCAGCAGTTGAAATGCGGCAAGCTTCAAGCTCAGCCTGGTTGCAACGAAGAGGAGACCCTGGAGGCAGTGTGTCTCAAGGAACTCTCTGTTGTGAGAGATCATGCGGGCAAGGCTTGCCTGCGTGAGTTGCACAAGACCAACAGCCCACTTATCATGGCAGTGTGTGGATCCAAAGGGTCCTTCATCAATATTAGTCAGATGATTGCTTGTGTTGGTCAGCAAGCAATCAGCGGTCATCGCGTACCCAACGGCTTCGAGGACAGATCGCTGCCTCATTTCGAAAAGAATGACCGCTCCCCCCAGGCGCGAGGCTTTGTGGAGGACAGCTTTTATTCGGGACTCACTCCGACTGAGTTCTTCTTTCACACTATGGGAGGTCGAGAAGGGCTGGTCGACACGGCTGTGAAGACTGCTGAGACGGGATACATGCAACGCCGCCTGGTGAAGTCCTTGGAAGACCTCTGCTGCCATTATGACAGGTCTGTTCGCAACTCGTGTGGTGAAGTGGTCCAGTTCTGCTATGGGGCCGATGGTTTGGACCCTGCCTCTATGGAAGGCAAAGACGACAATCCAGTGGACTTTGGCCGAGTCATGGAAGTGATGCGTGCCCGGAACCCACACCGGAACGAACCTCCGCTGGACATGGATGGAATTCTTCAGCTTTCTAAGGAGATTCTGGGGGGCCTGGATATGAGTGTGTGTGGAGAGAGCTTTCGAAACGATCTTAAAGCCTTTCTGACTACATATGCTAAGGGCGTTGCTGAGACGTATACTTTGTACAAAGTCAAGGAAAGAGACATTCCTGTGCTGAAGCAGCTGAATCGATTGACAGCATCACAGCTGCGTAGCTTCTTTGACACGTGCAGAGAAAAATACTTGCGTTCAGTCATGGAGCCCGCCACGGCTGTAGGAGCTGTGTGTGCACAGAGCATCGGAGAGCCAGCAACACAAATGACGTTGAAGACGTTCCACTTTGCGGGAGTTGCTTCCATGAACATCACTCAAGGTGTGCCTCGAATAAAGGAAATCATCAATGCGAGCAAGGTATGTTTTTGGTGTTGCTTAGAAATTAAACTAGCAAGTCAGTACTAAAGAACAAAAAAGAGGTTCATTATGTTCATCATAAGTATGAAAAGAAAAATGTTTTATAAATATGTAATGTCATTATCCGAGACCTCGACGTGTCTCTCTGTACAGAAGCTTCATAAATAGATGAAACAAAACTGCAAATTTTATTTTTGTAAGAAAATTATCTCTTGGAGCAGAATATTGTAGTCAAACCAAGTTACGACATTGACAATTATGCCATGATACTCATTTCATGGTACTACTTTTGTGGACTTGATTCTTTATGTGGGGAAAGCCAGCAAATGCTGCCTGCTTTTTTTTTTTACCTTATATTCCTTAGATTACCTCTTGCTTCTAAGATAGGAATACATAAGCATAGCTATTGCATCATCTGAAGTTATGTTATGAATTCTAGTAGCGTTTTCACAGGATGCCTACTTTAGGTAGAATTCGCATTTGTCGTTTAACCAGAAGAGATGTGATTCGAGAAAAAGAAAATGTTTCAGTTATTCTGTAGCCAAGGGCAATGAAACATTTTATATGTATAGGCTTAAATGTTAATTTTAAATATATAATTAGTTTTATTGTAAGGTGCACAATTTTCATTTTGTGCCACTACACCTTTATGGTTCTGAGCCATTAATGACTCATATTGCTCCATATTAACTGTAAAATGCAAATGACTATAAAGAAAGTGCCTATAAGACGTTTTAATGGACAAGAAAAATTTTAATGAGAACTCTTAGAATCCTCAGCCCACACTAAATGCCTACTTTAGGTTCATAATAACTAAAAGGAAATATACTTGCACTGTTCAGATGTTAGGAAATAACAAGGCGAAATTTCATCCCGATAGAAGTACCAAGATGATGATGTCCAAACTTTAGAAGTTGCCCAAACTGGATGCCGGGAAAAACTCATTTTAAAGGTATAAATGAAAGCTCGCCTCTGAAAAAAAAAAGATATGTTTATTCAAGATTATCTCTTCTATTATGAGAGCTTGGCAATCATTGTTATTTTGAGCACGTTGCTTTACTGAATTCCTGATGCGAAATGCAATGGCAAGCAGCCAGGTGACAATTTCCTGGGGACTCTAGACAATGAGTTCCTCTTATTTTTTAGTAGCCATCTTGTGCTCTTTAAAAGAGATTTTCACCTACTTCAAGTTTAATTACAATATTCAGTTTATTTGTTGAGAAAATAGAGAAACTAAGCTTTTGAAAGCAAATAAAAACAAAGAAATGTAATTCTGAAAAAGAAACTTGTGTTTTTTGATTCACATCTCACCCGAATATGCTAATTTTGATTCGATACAATCTGTCGGAGTTTCTTCCACATTTTATGCTCACCTGTGTGTTGCAGAACACCAGGCTGAATGCAGGATATAGCTGCTTAATACCCAAACACAGATGTGTGATTGAGGTTATTTACCAGATTATATGTGTATATTTCATGCAGAACATCAGCACGCCAATCATTACGGCTGCTCTGATGAATGACACAAATGCAGAGTATGCCCGTCGCGTCAAGGGTCGCATCGAGAAGACATTGCTTGGTGAAGTGTCAGAGTACCTCGAGGAAGTTTTTCTTCCCGATGACTGTTTTGTGCTTGTGAAGCTCGACATGGACCGTATTCGACTGCTGCAGCTGGAGGTCACGGCAGACACAATCCGTTACTCAATATCATTATACAAAACCAAGCTCAAAATCAAGAATGAAGACATCAAGGCCATTGGTAGCTCCTTGTTGACCATTCGAACCGAACGCCACTTCTAAGACGTCTCTGTACTACTCGTTGCAAAACCTGATGGAACAGCTGCCAAAGATCGTCATCAAGGGCATTCCGAGCAGCTCGCGAGCTGTCATCCACGCCGACGACTCCCATGGAAGCACAAAATACCGGCTTCTGGTGGAAGGGGACGGTCTGCGGGACGTGATCGCCACCTACGGCGTGGAGGGCATAAAGACGTCTTCGAACAACACATCCGAGGTCGAGAAGACGCTAGGCATCGAAGCTGCCCGAGCCACAATCATCCGGGAAATCGCCACCACGATGCAGAGCCATGGAATAAGTGTTGATCGGAGGCATCTCATGCTTCTCGCGGACCTCATGACCTTCAGAGGAGAGGTACTGGGCATCACCCGGCATGGCTTGGCACGGATGAAAGAGAGTGCGCTCATGTTGGCTTCATTCGAGAAGACGGCAGACCACTTGTTTGACGCTGCATACTATGGGCAGACTGACGAGATATCGGGCGTCAGTGAGAGCATCATCTTGGGTGTCCCCATGTCCATTGGCACAGGATTTTTCGACTTGGTGCACAAAGTGGACTGGCGGCCTCTGACTGCACCACGCCAGCTCATTTTTGATCGCAGTGAATTTCACATTAAGCTCGGCAAAAACTGACAGAAGTTGCTTGTGCTCGATGTACTTCGTTGAATCTAAGTTATTTTCTCTGTAAAATTTTATTTGGTGACAAGTGTCAGTATAGATTAAGCAATAAAAAGCCATTATTCAAATACATGTTGAAAATAATTTACCATGCAGTGACTGGCTTTTGTTGTGCCTTCCAAAGTGGGGTGTAAGTTGTAAGCTCTTGGCTTACTGTAGTCTGTTATTAAAATATAGGCAGATTAACAGCAGCGCATGCTTATATCGTTCTTTGCTTTTGTGAGTATATACATTCAACATACTTAGTGAAGAAGCCAGTTTAAGTTTATAGTTACAATATATCTGCATAAGCAGCTTATGTTTGCAAATCTCATCACTGAATTCATGTTCACATGACATTGCAATCCAGGAGCCACTATTTTATGCTTTATTTCAAATGAAGAGGGTCACATATCCTATTAACGGCAAAATTACGATACAAATCTGGATCAACAGGTATATCTCTGAATAGAAAGAGCACTGATCAAGTTTTTCTAGGGCCAAATGCTTGGAACTCCTGAGCCAATGAAATTCCCGAGATGTGTCTTGGGATTTTTATTGATTAATTGTATCTAAAGGCATTAGAGTGGACATAAAGAAAAATCCAAATAGAAAAAAAAGTATGCTCCACTGGAGCATGAGTGCTGCATGCATGAAGGGAAAGACAAGAACAAAGGTTGGGTTGAGTTTAAAATTTCTGCTAAAGTATTCAACTTGAAAACTTCCGTAAACTTTGCTGTGAGCAAAGATTATACACTGAATAAGATCATGTAGAAGTTTCATCTTAAGAAGACTTATTGGCAATGATGCTCTTAAGACATGTACTGTACAGCAAGAGTGAAAAGAGATAGATTGGTAGCAGTTAATAGGCTGATAGCACACTGGTAAAAAGTACTGCAAATGTGTTCTGCGAAAACACGCAAGGTAGGGGAAGGGTTAAGAAAGAAAAAGAAGAGAATGACCCTTTAGTAGCATAAAGCCACAATAAAATCCGTGCGACACGGGCTGTGCCTGCTAGAGAGTTTCTTGATTGAAAAAAAAAAACACGATTGCTCCCGTTACACAACTGTTCACTGGCCACCCCGTATATATAGGCTCTGGATCTTGACCTCCAGTTGTTGAACAATAAAAATTAACAGTGTGTGCGTTAACTAAAAGTGGAATGCGGGTTTCCGTTCGATGGGAGTCTTCCGTCACCTATTGCCAATTAGCAGCGATTGGTATGTTCCAGTGGGAAACACCAGTCTATCACTGCATGCTTTTTGCCTCTCTAGGCTTCTCTCCTGAGCAATGTTGCGATGGGCGCCAGCCTAAACATCGCCGCCAGTGTAAGAGTTGGCGCCCGCTGCTTCGCACCTGCACATGGTTCCCTTTAGCGGGAAATGGTGTAATTTTTTAAGTAACCTGTATAAAGGAAAGAAGTGGAAATTCAAGGGCTCGTTTTTGTTAGGATAAAGAGCAGACGAGGCTACATTGTGCTGAACATAGCAGCAATCGTAAGAACTTGAGTAGACATGCATTTATTATGTACACTATCCCACACAATGGCAAATATATTCCTATTGAACTAAGGAGTCTCGGGCACTAGTAAGTCGCTTTGCTCTCACAGTCCAACAGTGGTGTCCAGCTTACGTTGTATTCAGTTAAAAACTGATCCAGTGTCATCTTGTCGAGCATATTAACCTGGAAAAAAACAATTAAGAAGGACTTTGTTACAGTGGTTGTTCTGCATGGATGATGGACGCCTTTAAATGGTACAACTACTTCGAAGAACTCCCGAGCTGCATTCTGCGCATAAATCACAAGTGCAGCATTTTTGGTGCTTTCTAAGAATCCTAAGCTACATGGCCACAATCACAAGCAAATCACCGACCATAAGCATGCTGCATTGCTCCGATATGATCAAATGAAAGTTAAAATGGAGGAATGGAGCTCTGAATACACACTACCATGATCATCCCCTATGAACATGCTTTACTGAAAGCTAACTCCCCGGCTACTACATGCAACAAAACTTAAAATAAACTAGAATCGTGTTGATCAGAGGTGAGAAGTGAACTAGATTATGAATGACACACACCTGTTTTCGCACATAGTGCACAAGAGTCTCCAATGCCACGGGATCCCTGCCTTCACAGGTAAGAAGCACACGCCAAAGGGCATTGGCCAGTGCCTTGTCATCTCCTTGGAGACCCTGCAGACAGTGTCCAAGTGACGCTTAAAATGTATTGTCAAAGACAGTGCACACAAAAGCAGGTTTCCCAATGACAGCCTCTATCGTTTTATGATTATTGGAAATACTCTATTTCAATATGATTTTGTTCAGGCAACTGAAGCAAGAAAGAATTTTATGAGCTTAACAAGCAATAACACTGAACTGCATTTAATATATTTTTAAGCATCCCACACGTGGCTCCAAAAAACAATGTTGTGTAAGCGTCACTAATGCATGTTGTTTCCTATTTTTATTTTTAAATGGCTAATGCAGCAATGTAAAATATTGAAAGCCTGATTCTCAAGTGAGTCAATGAAATGATTAAGACCAGACTGGATGAATGAGTGAAGACGGCCACAATTCCGGTCAACGCAGTCTAAAAGGCCAGGCCTGAGTTGTTTCCAATGCTCTGGTTACGTTTGCTACAGGCTTTGGGTGCAACCATATGCTATGCGTGTGAATGCTAGTCACCTTCTACACAACGAACACTCGCACATACAGCAGGTAGGAAACATGGCATTTAATATACCAAGACGGCAAAGATCTTGCGGTGAATCCTTTGCCAATCTGATGCCTCTCTTCTACTGAGGCATGGTACGAATTTTTATAATTTGTTGCATTGATGATCAAGGAACTCTCTGGTGTGGTATGTGTGTGAGAAGGGACGCGAGAACTGGTGTGTTGAGCATGATTTGCCAGTGGTTGCAGCTCCGTATTCACATTCTTATTACCCTGTAGGTATGACTTCACTGGACCAATTTTATCGTTTTTGTTGATGCTTTGCAGAAGTCATATGCAGGCTCTACGAGCATGGCCCTTAGTGTACGTCAGGTACACTGCTTGTGAATCTGTAATGAATATTATACTTCTTTTACCGTACTCGGCACTCCTATTCACCAGAGCAGTTGCCTTTAAGTTTAATTAACTACTGCAACATTCTGTGTTTCACAGAGTTCACTCCCAAACAAAAAGGCAAAGCTAAAGTGAATTAACTGAAGGAAATATTTGACTTCCTACGACACAGTAAAATGAAATAAGGCATCATGTATTTATGTTTCGTCATGCCAACAACCGGACCCAAGTTTTACCCTGTGGCAATCTGACGATATGTGATTTAAATTTGCCTATTACGTGTCATAGTGCAAGATTGCAGGTGATTAAACAAGCATCAATCATGTGATGACCTGGTAAAAAGAGGTTATCAGCTACCATATATAAGAAACTTGTTACTGAGTTCTTTACAAAGTGCAGTTGCACATTCACCAAGAGCCGCACGACCGAAATATTGGGTCACAGACGATGTGAAGCACGCAACTCGAGCTCAAGACACGAGAACTTACCTCGTCGTACAACATCAGCATTGCATTGAAGTGGTCGCTCAGGTCCGCCAAGCATTCTCTCTTATTTTGGTTCGCACGAACTGATGACAAGGAAACACAATAGAACAACGTTAGAGTCGTGCGGAATGCAAACTGAAATAAAAGAAAGGTCCTTACCCCCGCAACTTTTCCTATACGTTTTTCCGCATCATCACTCCACAGGTTCCGAGGCAAGTTCGTGCTGGATGCAAAGAGCTCGGCGATCGTCCAGTTCTGCCATACCACGCGTCATGCACATCCTAGAAGGTATAAGTGGCGCGTGAGTAACTGCTCAACTCGTACATTACTGTTGACATTAACGGGTGCCGGAAAGTCAAGTACATTGCCACACGTGGAGCTCAGTGACGAGAAACCACGATAAGAAGGTGTCTTGAAGTTTTAAAATCTGTTAAAATAGACGGCATAAAAATTGCTGTAAACACGAAATGTTCGCAGTACGTACGAACACTTACAAGAAAAAGAATGTCCCGTAGTCCACCTGGTCAACACAGCTTTCGTAGACGTAAACAAACCCTTCTCTGATTTTCTGATCGAGAATAAGAAGACAAGGGTTGCACGGATGAGAGACATCTGTCTCATAAGTGCCGTCAAAGGGTCACGTTAAACGCAATGTATTGTCAACGGTTATACTTACGTCTTGGACCACAAACTGCCACTTCACGCTTGCCTTTAATCTCTCCCACCTAGAGCCTACCGCAGCAGAAGCGGCCGGTCGTATAGGACTCTGAAAATAGCGTTACCCACGAAGATTTGTAGCCGGGAGTACTCCAGAGAAGGGGTTTACGAAGGAATACCTCATAAGCTTGCGTGGACGTGCATATTTTTGGAAGAAGCCCCCAGCAGCGCATAGCGGCAGCCTGTATAGCGCAGTGCGCGGCTGAATAACGAAGGAAAAGCACGTAACCGACATCGCAAGGCGACGATCTGTAGATACACAAGTAAGTTCTGGGACAACGCAAGGCGAATGTGCTTCCACCGCAGTTTCTGCGCTACTCTCACGTGTTTGAGCATGCAGACGAACACAGACGAAACAAACTGAATGGTGATGATGAACGGTCAATGATGCGCATGGCAATACGAATGTATTGGCATTGGTGTGCTCATATTTCACGACGCTCGTGCTGAGGTGTTCTAGTTTAGAGTATTGAAAAATAAAATGCCAAGCGCATCATAAAGCGGCTAGTTTGACCAGAATACAGTGTCTAGAAATATACCGACTAGTGTGCCGAGCCAACACCCTTTCCAGTTGGTGTTGGCCGAGCGTGCGCAATCCTCAAGAGAGAGCACGGAGAGAGAGGGTGGCCTCGCATGTGATGACTGCACTCAGATGCCACAACCGGCGCTGCGTGTCAAGAGGGTGCGTGAACGCGCGAAATTCATTTCGTCCTGTTGCTGCCGGAGCCTCGCCACGTTTAAAATCAGTGTGTGACAGCTGTCATTTGTTTTACGTGAAGTTCGAAAACGCCATACGTAGGCTGCAACATCCCGAGATGTTAAAGCTAAGTGGCAATGCAAAGAAAGGACGTGTTTTGTGCCGCTGTGTCGAAGTTATTGGTCGAACAAGGAAAAGGTGTCTTGTTCTTCGCACTAATAGATCCATTACGGTTTCCTGAACGGAAAAGTAGGATCAAGAGGGCAGACAGAAGGCTGAAGCCTAAGGCTGTCGTGAGAGAAAAGCATTCTGAGAGTGACTCCATCGATCTATCTTTTCTTATTAGAGTAAACGGTGTCGGGAACGACATCGCCGTTTAGGTATAATTTCTAATATCAATATTTATCTAAAAAAATTAAAAATACCATTCCAAATTTCAGACACACGCTTTTTTTCCCATTTTAACGTCGGACTCCCTTTGCAACAACGTGTTGAGTATCGTATGTGGCGAGTGTCAGATTGTTCATTGGCATGTTATCATTCTTTGATTGATATGTGCGGTTTAACGTCCGAAAACCACCTATGATTATGAGAGACGCCGTATGGAGGGCTCCGGAAAATTTCAACCACTTGGGGTTCTTTAAAATGCACCCAAATCTGAGCACACGGGCCTACAACATTTCCGCCCCCATCGGAAATGCAGCCGCCACAGCCGGGATTCGATCCCGCGACCTGCGGGTCAGCAGCCGAGTACCATAGCCACTATAACACCACGGCGGGGCTGAAAACTTAATCGGGTTTGAGAGAAGACGCAGGGGAGATACCGCACTATTCAGTTAGTCCTACGTAAGGATCGCCAGGCCGAGCTTGGCGGCCCGTTGGCGGGCACTCTGGACGGCCAATGTTTGATCGTCGAGTTCGGGGCTGTGCAAGAGCGCTGACCACCTGTCTTCGCTGAAGGCGGAGCCGATGGCCTCACACTACCACAACACATATTTGAATGTTTGCGAATAGTCCACAGGTATTCGCTGTTACTCTCAAGAGCCTGATATCATTGATAATTTGTTATTTACCTGCCATCGTCCTACTAGTCAAAGAAAACACATTTTGATACTTTGCTCAGAAACGTGAGAATTACTTTGAAGTTTCAAAATGTTCTTTTCTTTAGGTGCCCTCACAGGGCTACAACGATAAGAACGACTGCTAAGCCAAATACGACTTTGGTGACACAATAATTTTCTTGCTAATACTATTACCAATACAATTTTGGTAGTTCACTATTCCGCTCACTGGTTAATTGTATTTATAATATTCTTTATTACATGATAGCTTATTGTTATAGCTATATAAACTAGTCATTCTTCAGTTTTTGTTTGTGATACCGAAGACGACCAATTTCTTAATCATCGTTCATCTCAATTAAAACGATTCCCCTCACAGTCTCCGCTTGTTTCACACACAGGCAATACGCCGTAGTGGGTAGAAGTCTGGAATAGAAAGACAGGCAAGCAAGCAAGAAGTACGCACGAAGACGAAGAGGAAGAAAAGTGACGTTGTAGCCGGCTGCAGCAATGTTGAGCCCGTCAAGCTCGCCTGACGACAGCAGTCGCAAGCTGCCGTCTCGAGTGGCGGCTTCGCGTGGTTGACCCGGGCGAAGAATCGCCTGCGCACGTTCAACGTCCTGCATGGCACTCGCTCGAAGACTTCGCCACCCGTCACTTCCAGCTCGCCGTGCAGCGCGAGCGACAGATCGCCCGTGCTTCGGCAGCGCGGCGGACCTGCGTGCCGAAACTACCGAGCCTGCACTCAACAACAACGCGCCGGCACTTCCTGAACTGGCCAGCCTCAATCCCCAGCTCCACGCGGCTCTTTCACAACGCATCGCCGCCAGCAACCTGCAGCGGCCATCTTGGGAGAAAGCAGATTCTCGCAATCGGGGGTCGGTCCCTCGCCCCAAGCCGATGATTCTCGTGAAGAGGAAGTTAGGAGCTAAAGCTGGTTCTGAGGGAAGCTCCCTCAACGATCTCGACGACATCGATGCGAACAACGAGAAGTGAAGACCTTTGGGAGTGCGTACTCGGGTGAACAGCGATTGATCCTCCTGGACGAAGCTGCCAAAAGATGCCCAGGGCACGAAGACGCTGAAGAACGCAGTGACAGCGCCTGTCCCGGTTTACTTAGTCGAAGCAGCAGCTTGAAGACCGACGTGGTTTGCCACGACCAAGTAGTGCCCCGTATACAACGCGAGAGAGGTAAGCACTCCGACGACATGCACCTCGTTGTCCGACGACGACGAACCTTCGCCACCCTCTAGAGCTTCGCCACTCCTCGTTGATTTCGTCGCGCATCGGTGCTTCGTCAGGAAGAGCTCCCTGCTCAAGGAGCACGAAATCGCAGCTTCCGTGGGTTTTAGAAGCTGATCGCAGAGGGCTGTTCACCTGACAGGCCCAGCAACAGTGGCCACCCGATGCAGTCGCCGAATTCACGCGCGACGGGTCGGTGTCTGAAAGAACGTCGCTGCTCGAGGAGCAATATCTCAAAGATAGGGTTGCTTCGTGGGACCCATCTCAGGAAGATGGGTACGCCTTGTCAATGTTTGAGGAATTGGCCGACCTAGAGAGCCAGAAGGTGCCACTAAACCCCGCACAGAGAGGCGAGTGTCCAACCTCCGAGCGTAACTGTTTCGCAGTAAAGTCATCGACGATTGTCTCTGCGATGCCTTGTTCCCCCGTGCCCCGACAGCGCTTCCCGCAAGTCTTCCGCCGATCGAAACCTTTACGACGACCTGAAGTGGCTCAGCGAAGTGTCAGAGAGCAACCCGAAATGCGAAATCTTGTTCGGCGTCGACGGTGACCGGGCGATTAGCTGGAGCGACCCTTCTTGCCCTTCTGATGGAGCGGAAATTCTCGCCAATATGGCTAGTGTCTCCGACGGCATAGCTTCGGTTGCCGCGTTGTTGCCGGAACAAACTACGAACCGCTCTTGGAGGCCACACTAATCAACTTCTGACACCGAGGCGGAGCACCTCCATCCCTCCGAAACGGGCCTTAACGCGGTTTTAGCAGCAAGTCAGCAAAGTAAAACGGAATGCCTCGATGACTCCCGTGCTCGTGGCGTGAGCCAGGAAATACGTGCGCTTCAGCAAGAGTCGCCGTCTCTCGTTGGTAGCTCACAGCAACAACACGCGCGCAACCGCAAACAAGGATAGCAACGGACCTAACGATGTCGCAATGTCTGGTGCAAATTCATTCCCGATCCTCTCGACGTGACACAGGCTGGCAGGCGCAACGAAGTCATCAGGCGCGCGGGTACCGTGAGAGCACGGAAATCTCCAAACCAACCTGAAAAAAAATCTGAAAGCGCTTTAGCGAATGAAGAGAAGCACTGCGGTCGCGATGCCAGTGAGACGGCGCTGCCGATGTCCTCGACTGCCAGCAAAAAGGAGGCGCTCTCGCGACTCATGGAATCGATGCGTTTGGCCGAGATTCCAGGAGCAAGCCTGGAACGTGGCGCCGATGTCGTCTGTGGAGGGAACGCCGCTGCGCATCCACGAATTTAATAACGACGACGTGAACGTCAAGGACAGCGGCGAGGGTCACAGTTTGCATCCGGACGTCGACTCGACGAAAGTCCACCATGGTGTGGCCCTTCGGCACATCTCGATCACCCCCACCCTCGCAATGAATTTTGTGTAATATATGACACTATGCGTAGACATATACACTGCTTCGCAAATATAGATTAATTTTGACCGGGGACAAATAATACACTTGAAGCGTAACGACGTAACTTAGCGACATTCTCTTATGAGATCGATGTACCGCGCTAGGCAGCCTGATGACATGTAGCGGAACGCTCGTCTTGTTGTTAGGCAGCGTCACCTGCTGTTTATACGTTCCACGCGACGTTCATTGCCTCTTCACATCGATTCGATTGATACGGCACTTTCGTTGCGCGGACACGAATTCAACAGCAGCATTCATTATTATTCATTATGAAAGTGAACGTACATACATGCGACCATTTTGTGGAAATTTCACCCGTAGAATAAACGGCACTGGTGGATCGCAGGGAGATTTAATAAGTAGGGATCCTTGGTCGCAGAGTTGTTAACCAAGTGCGGTATTCTACTGGCCTTTCGACGACACATTTTCCTTCTGATCAATGACTGCACAGACAGCTGTTTAAGAGGCCAATAGCGATATCCATTTTAATGCACGTCTTATTACCGTTTGGGGATAGTTTCCCGAGGCGAACTTTTTGTCTGTTACTTACCAACGTAAACCCTTTTGTAAGCGCTAATTTATTGCCGACTGTAAGCATATCGCACGTATGTCATCAATATAATGCCCAACATTATTTTGTTCATGATACCCGTAAAGAAATGTAAAACCAGTCACTCGTGGCGTAAATTTGAAAATTGAATGAAAAAATAAATGCTCGTTTCTCAAACAGCACAGTTGTATGTATTGCAACCAGAAAGTTTTTATCAATGAAATGAGGGTAAGAGGGAGGAGGAGGAGGGTATCAACGTGCGTATATACGCATGGACGCATGCTTATAAACACGTGCATAAATAGAAAAGTTTTGGGAAGAGTGGGCCCCACCCCTGGCTACCGATGAGCGTTATGGAAGCGTGTATGCACATTAATTTCAGCAGAGAAATCCGCTCATCGAAGTTGAGTCTCGAATATAATCCCGCTCTGAATGAAATAAAATTAAAACAAAACTTTATTTCAGTCCTGCAGGACGCTCTTAGCGCGTAGCGGGCGTCTCTCACGTAGGGACAAGCAGGCTGGCGGCCACTTCGTGGGCCTGCTGGACGGCCGTCGGCGAGAAGTGAGCACCCGAGGGACCACTTGTTTGAGGTAGTGGTCGGGAGGAATGTTTCTACACTCCCAGAGCATGTATGCGAGTGTCACCGTGTGATCACACGAGGGGCATGTGTCGCTGGTGTATGCATCAGGATAATAAACGTGAAGCTTGGAAAGGTTTGGGTACGTGTGGTTCTGTAATAGGCGCGATAGGGTTAGCGCCTGCAGTCTGTTGAGTTTCGGATGTGGGGGTGGAAAAATGCGGCGTTCAAAGTAGAAGTGCTTTGTTATGTCATTGTACGTAATGGGTGCATCCCAATTGGTCTAATTCTTAGCCGGATGGGGTGGCCCTGTGGCGGTGCAATTGGTAAGTGCGCGCGCTGCATCATGGGCGATCTCGTTGAGGTTGGATGGGGCACACGGCACCTGGCCTAGATGGGCGGGGAACCAGGTGACAGTGTGGTGCTTCAGGGCACTCGGGTCCGCTCTGCGCAGGATACGTAACGCCTGGTCGGAGATGACTCCGCGTTCGAAGGCTTTGATGGCCGGTCTGGAGTCTCTGTAGAGGAGTTCCCGTTTGTTATCCAATACGGCCACTCCCATCCAAATCACCCAGTGGAATTGTCGGGGCTTTAAGGCTCACACTAAGCGCGCCAACCTCCGGCTTTTCCTCGCAGCATTTCAAAACCTTCCTGCTGTGGTAGCCCTCCAGGAGCCAGGGAGTGCTGCCACACTCACAAACTATACTACGTTTCAGCAGGACCTTTATCTTGCATCTGCGTGCACAAAAATTATACGGCCAACCTAGTTGATCTCGACCTTAAGCCAGCTTTCTCGTACGTGATGGTGACACTCCTTCCGCTGCGTAAACAGGACCCGCCACTGCACGTGCTAAACATTTATTGCTCACCGAAACTAAGCAACATTACATTCGCAGACCTTTTTAGCCGCGCTTTAAAGGCTGCGGGCAGGGACCCTCTGGTGATTGTGGGTGATTTCAATGCCCCCAGCACACTCTGGGGGTATGCACGTGAAGAGAAACGTGGACGTAAATTGGCGGAACTTATGTCCACGCTGGGCCTAATTCTTCACACCGACCCTGCCTACCCAACTCGCGTGGGTAACTCCGTGACCGGGACACATGTCCGGACCTTACCCTCACAAAAAACATTCAGTATGCGGATTGGGTCAACACTGAAGAGACCCTCGGCAGCGACCACTGCATACTCAACACCACCATTCGCACCTACCCTTTGGCAAGACCCTACGGAGAGGCAAAATTACCCGATTACACGAAGTTTCGGCAAATATACGCCAATTCGACACCCATTGAGGAGCAAGGATACCATGCTTGGTCCCAGCAACTGGTTTCCTCATTACGCTCCACAGAAACCAAATTAAACTCTCCGAGGCGACTCCGGCGGTGGATAACCATCTCCTTCACCTCTGGGAGGCCCGGCGCAGCCTCGTCGCCGATGGCGCCGGCAAAAACACAACCGAAAGCTCAAAATTCGCATCGCTGAGCTCACCCAGCGAGCAGCAGAGTACGCGGCCCAGCTCGCTGACTCTAACTGGGGTGGACCGTTGCAACACGGCCGCTCGACAAATGTCCAGCCGGAGTACCTGGCGCCTCTTCCGCGCCTTGATTGATCCGACCCAAACTCGAACAGAGACACAAAAGCATCTGCAACGAGCATTTCACAGCTTCGACGGAGACACAGCCAAATTGGCATGTAAACTCCGAGACCAATATCTATGCACTCAGCAGGACTCCCAAGGGCCGGCGTACTCGTATGCAGGTACCGAGAACGCGGAGTCTGGATCACTGTTCCAGTTACACGACCTGAAGGCAGCCCTAGCAAAATTGAGGCGAGGAACGGCGCCGGGAAGGGATAAAATTCC